>JAPYXV010000637.1:0-14945 GCA_028533065.1 Trachops cirrhosus | reverse complement strand
AAAGGAGTTCTTCATTACCAAGCCCTTATTATATGAAATGTTAAAGGGACTTATCTAGGAAAAAGAAGATAAAAAATATGAACAGTAAAATGACAACAAACTCACAGTTATTAACAAACACACCTAAAACAAAAACAAAAACAAACTAAGGAAACAACTAGAACAGGAACAGAACCACAGAAATGGAGATCACATGGAGGGTTATCAGCAGGGGAGTGGGAGGGTGAGAGAGGGGGGAAAGGTACAGAGAGTAAGTAGCATAGATAGTAGGTAGAAAACAGACAGGGGCAGGGTAAGAATAGTATGGGAAATGTAGAAGCCAAAGAATTTATATGTACGACCCATGGCCATGAACTAAAGGGGGGGAATGTGGGTGGGAGGGGTGTGGAAAGTGGAGGGGAATAAAGCAGGGGGAAATGGGACGACTGTAATAGCATAGTCAAGAAAACATATATTTTTTAAAATTTTATTTATTTTTATTTTTATAGAGAAGGGAAGGAAAGGAGAGAGGGAGAGAAACATCAATGTGTGATTGTGTCTCTCACATCCCCTACTGGGGACCAGGCCCACAACCTGGGCATGTGTCCTGACTGGGAATTGAACCAGCAACCCTTTGGTTTGCAGGCCTGTGCTCAATCCACTGAGCTATACCAGCCAGGGCAAGAAAATATATATTTTTTTAAATCTTAAAAAATTTCTCTTTCAGATAAACACTTCAGGTTATGCTGAGACAGATAGTCTTCAGGCCATACTTTGAGAAACACTACCTAAAGCAGGGAGGTCTTGGCTAGGGTGTTTCAGAAGAAATTTGGCTATTTTTTCTTTACTTATTTAGTTAAATCATAACTTGCTTATGACCACATAATCTGTGCTAGGCTCAGCTGGGACACTGGGATGGCTGAGCTGGGTTTCCCTCTCTCTCTATGTCGTTCCAGGGCCTTTTTCTCTCTACATGGATTCTTCCCATGCAGACTCTGCAGCAGGGTAGCCAGACTTCTTGCAGGGGGGGTTAAGACTCCCAGTAGCACAAAATGGAAGCTGCTAAGCCTCCTTAAAGTTGAGGCCTGGGACTAGCAGTGTCAGTTTTGCTTTATGCTGTTGGTTGAAGCAAGTCACAGGCTTAGTTTGAATTTAAGGGAAAGAGACTACACATGTGTGAACAGTGGGAGATAGGGGCATAATGTAACAGATTGACAGGGGAAATAAGGAAGAAAAAATAGGATAAAGCTGCAGATGTTGGGAGCAGGAATGTTAGTTTAGGATGTAACAGGCATACCACAAGGCATACTCGCTTTTTAAAGGTAAACTATGAACTGCAAATTGGACTCTGGGCACATCCCTGCAGCCAAGAAGACCAGTTCGGATTAAATGACTAAAGAATTCCAAGCAGCCCTGATACACAATAAGGTATCATTATTAACATAATGAATCACAATAATAATTATTATAATTGCAGTGATAATGAATATAGGGCTAAGATGGGAATAAGATACAAAAAAAGAGAAAGATTTGGCTTCCAATTAGATGTGCAAAGTAAGGGAGAGAGGATTATCATTAATTTTATTACACAGAGATCCTTATTTTTCTTTAAATAATTTCATTTATTTATTTTAGAGAGAGGGGAAGGGAAGGAGAGAAACACTGATGTGAGGATGTGAGAGACAAACATCTATTGGTGACCTCGTGTACACTCCCTGACCAGGGACCAAACCGCAACCCAATCCAGGCATGTGGCCTGACAGGGGATCAAACCGGCGACCTTTGTTTTGTAGGATGACACCCAACCCACTGAGCCACACCAGTCAGGCAAAGATGTCATTATTTTTAAGACATGTATAATAAAGTATAGGAATTACCCATCATGATCTCTATAATTTATTTGAAATTCTTTAGCAAAAGATATAGAAAAGTAAATAATAAAATACTAATAATTGTTAAATTAAAATGATCATTGTTGGTTTATTATACTGCTTTCTCTGCTTTCCTCATATTTGAAATGCCTACTAATGAAAAGTAAAACAAATACACCCAATATTTATTAATTGCCTTTTACATTCTAGGTTCTGTGTAATGCGCTTGTATCAGCAAATAGAATAGATCAAAATCACACTATAGTAGAGAAAGACAGGCAATAAATAGTAAAGGAAATAAAAAAAGGCAAAAGATTTATACAATCTGAAGAGAAACCAGAGTATAATAGCGAAGGAAATAAAGAAGAACCCACACATATGTAAGAGGACCTAAGTGCTAATGAAAAATAGCAGGATTAGGAAGATTGGGAGTACAAAGGTGGGGAGCAAGTACAATTTTCAACATTGCAGTTAAGGTCAGCATCACTGAGAGACAGTTAAAGGCTTCAAGGAGAGGAGGGAATTTTTCACATGTATATCTGGAAAGAGCATTTGAGACAGAGGAAACAGGTACAAAGGCCTGGGGATATCTGGTGTGTTCACACCTATAAACAGCAAAGAGGCCCATGTGAGTGAAGCAGAGTGAGCCGGAAGGGGGCGTAAGCTAAGCACGAGAGTAATAAGAGGCCCCTGCAAGGAATCTGGCTTTTATGTGAAAGAAATGGGGAGTCACCAGAATTTCTGATCAGAGGAATGACATCTGAATTTTGTTCTTAAAGGGTCACTATGACATCTGGGTTGAGAAGGGTCAGTAGGGAGAATAAGGATGGAAGCAAGGAGACAAGGTAAGAGACAACTGCAATATCCAAGTGACTGATGATGGTCTTAGAACCAGCGTTGTGCAACTCAATGTAAAGTAAAACTGTAAGTATTCTTAGAGAAAACATAGGGACAAAACCACGCTGCCTTGGCATAGGCAAAGCTTGGTGTTATTAGGACACAAAGGAATTAGCCACAAATGAAAAAGCTGATAAATTTTCCTTCATCAAAATTTAAAATCTCAGCTTACCAAAATATGTCATTAAGAAAGTAAAAAGGTGCCCACACCTGTGTGGCTCAGTGGTTTGGGCATCATTCCACAAACCAGAAAGGTCACTGGTTCGATTCCCAGTCAGGGCACATGTTTGGGTTGTTGGCCAGGTCCCAGGTTGGGGCTCATGTGAGAGGCAACCAATCAATGTTTCTCTTGCACACCAATGTTTTTCTCCTTCCCTTCCCCTTTCTCTAAAACTTAAAAAAATAAAATGAAAAATAAAGTAAAAAGGCAAACTACGAACTGGGAGAAAATATTTCCAGTATCTATATCTGACAAAGTATTCATATTCAGGGTCCTGTAAGTCAACAAAAAAACTGTAAATATATGCAAAAAATGTAAACCATTATTTCATAAATAAGATATTCAAATGGTGAATAAACTTATGAAAAAGTGCTTAACATTGTCATCAGAAAAATTCAAATTAAAACTGCAATGAATACCACTACAGAGCCACCAGAATGACTAATATTTAGAGACTGGATGCCATAATTCCTTTTAAGGTTGTACAGCCCTTTAGTCCAGCAGTTCACAGGTGACTCAGGGCTGAGGAGGCAAGCCGGTGAAGCAGCAGGGAGGCCCGGCCTGCCCCATTACCATGCACTGGCAAGAATGTGGAGTAACTGAAACTATCATACAGTCCTCGTCAGAAAGGGAAAAAGGAAGCTCTATCAGGAAAGGGACTACATCTACTTCATCCATGAATATATCCTTAGTAACTAGCTCAATGCCTGGTGCAGGGTAGGCACGTAAAAGGACAAAAGAGACAAAATGGCTAAGAGCTTGTCAGATGGGAATGATAAGGCTGAGACATCTTTTTAGAAAGATTTAAGTCCTAACCCATGGGAAATTGGGATTTATGGGCAGAGGTCAGGGCCCAGGTGAGTAAATCTGTACTGAGGCCTCAGTGCTCCAGGGTTAGTTTCTACTGGGTCTTGCTGCTTGTCTCTAGTCCTTCAATTTAGAGATGCTCAGACCTGCCCCTGCGGGACTAGGTGGGGCCAGAACAGTTGCATAAGCCCCAATCACTCAAGCTCTTGATAGTGGGTTGAATCAAGTACAGATGATTCCTTTTAGCCTCAGAAGTCTCTTTATTGGAATGGTCATAACAATAGAACCAATGAACAAATTCTGAACATCATCAGGGTATTCCCACCAAACATTGAAAAAAAAGTCACTCAGATGTCAAATTTAGGAAGATTTTTAAATGTCCACTCCATCCCTAGCTCCTGCTTATTGGTACCAGACCATGTGACCCCTGACCTCCCACCTCACCTCTGCCACTACTGATTGGATCGAGGTTAACAGCTGCTCTAAACCAGGCTCAGGAGCGTCCCTCTCCCAGGAATGTGGGATGGGCAGTGCGGAGACCTTCGAGGACAGGGCACAAATTGAATGCACTTTGTTTTGGGTTAAGAAATGTTCTAAGTGCTTTATAGAAGCTGGTCAATGATTTTCGGAGTTGAAATTCCTTTTAATATCACAAATTGTCATAATCTAGGATACTTATAGGTTATTCTTTGATTCTTTAGATAAAATGATTTTCCCTTAGGATAAAACTTAGTACATTCCAAAGAGGAGAATCCTTTCGGATAGCCATTCCCAAACTTTTTGGAACACCATTCATAGTAAGAAATGCATTTTACGTTTCAACAAATACATGCACAATTGAAGCAGAAGTTTCACAACACTGTTAACCCTTAATATGTGTGATACACCCTCATATTTTCTATTCTATTTTCTGTTTTAAAAATGCTGCTCACAAAACACCAAATCGACTTCCCAGCTCACTAAGGAGTTGTGTCCTAGAGTTTGAATAGGTATATGTCTTAGTTCATTTGGGCTGCTGTAACAAAATACCATAAACTGGGCAATTATACACAACATAAATTTATTTCTCACTGTTCTGGCAGCTGGGAAGTCCCAAATCAAGGCGCTGGAAGACTCGGTGTCCTTTCATGGTAACCTCACATGGCAGAGGGCTAAGCAGTATTTCTTATAAGGGCGCCAATCCCATTCATGACCTTGTCACCTCCCACAGCTTCCTCCTCTGAATACCACCCCCTTGGGGGGTTAGGATTTCAACACTGAATGAGGACGGGCACAAACATCTGTCCATTGCAGTGTAATAGGCAGGGTAATAGTTCAGCAGATCTGTTTCCAACAAACTTAAGCTACAAAAAGAGAAGTACACCAAAGATTAAACAAAATGAAAGAAATTAACTCAGTTTCACTGACAAAATGTTACATTATAATTTAAAAGAGAAGTAACAAAGCAATAAGAGCCTAGAGAAAACATCTGCAATGAGGGAATCTAAGAAACCCCCAAACAACAGACAGTTAAGATTAGATGCATCATGTTTAGTTTGAAAGAGATAAATGTCATATTGAAGGCCCTCAAAGGCTATGATAACAGGCTATAGCATTCTGGTAAATGCTGAATGAGCTAAAAATAGTATCGAAAACTACCCAGTATTTAACAAGACTCACAGAGTTCATGATGCCAGTAGGAGTAAAACATAGTGGAGGTAAAACAAAACATTCAATACCCTTCCCCCCACCTATAGAGCATGAGACCAGAGGCCCTACAGAATGGGCCTGGATTTAAGAGTGGGGTTTCGGCTGCTGAAAGCCACAGTCCTGTGGCTTCGAGCAAGGGTTTGGAAGGGAGCTGGCCCTACCACATTCTGGCCATGTGACTTTCACAAACTTCTCTAAACATCTGCTTCCTCACGTGAATATCAGCAGTCACTGCACTGTGACTACATTGTGGTTCTCACAACTAAATGATATAATGCATTAAAACATTTAGGAAAGTTCCTGGCATATATTAAACATTCAAAAACTAGCTATTATTTGTGAATCAGTCATAAAATAGACAGTGAAGTTTGGTGCCCAAGTGCAAGTGTGGCGGGAAGAAAGGGGAGAGCCAAGGTAGGAAGCCAAGAGGGCCCAGGACTCAAGGAGTCGGCGCCGAAGGGATGGCAGCTTCCATGAGCATCCCAGTTTGATGGAGAATTTCCCAGAAGAATAGAGTGTGCTGCTCTGGAAAGACAAAACAAGCCTTTCAGGACACTTGGCCCTGTCTGAAATGTCTACCAAGACATATTTGGTCAGCACTTAAAGGTCCTTAGAATTTGGTCCTGCCCTAAATGTCCATGCCAAATGGTCCCTGATGCTTGGTCCTGCCCCAAATCTCCACACCTAAGAAAACATTTCTGGTTCAAACAGCTCATAATGTTTATTTCTACATTGGGTTTACAGGGTGAATCAGAAAAAATACAATCCTGTGTTCTTGGTCCAATACTTGTGTTGTGGCTGTATTGCCAATAATAACCCTTCTTGCCTTGGTAGCCCAGCTGGTAATGGCACATGGGGTTAGGCAAGTGGGTTGGGGTTCAAATCTTGCAGGAAAATAGGATTTATATGAACTATGGAGTAGGTGTCGCCATGAACGTCTTAGACGGGATCAAATGTCTGCTGATCCAAAACAAGAAATGTCCACAACAGTTGAGTCCATGTTACTCCTGGTCTAGAGCTGGTGTTCTTAATCAGTGTATTACCCCATCTTAAGATTTTACTTGGGATGTTACAATCAATAAAGTTGAACACACATAAAATATCTGTGAAGAAAACAAAAAAATAGACTTGTGAAATAATTACACAATTAAATACAATATGTGCTTCTGTTTCAGAGAGTTTTCACAGTCTAACAAAACTTGCCCTCCATTAGGGTCTTTCTAAAAACAATAAAACAAGCTCATGCCCTGTTCTTTCACCTGCTTTGTTATTTTCCCTTCAAAAGAAAAAATGTATCTTATTCACCTTCGAATCCACAGGAAGACAATGGGGACTCAATAAATGTTTATTTAGTAAACCCAGAATGTCTCCCAGAAAACCGTATTTCTGAATATAATACCTCAAAGTGCAGATATCATAGAAAAATATAAATGGATAAACAAATTATAATATAGACATACAATGGAATACTACTTAGCAATAAACTGGGATGACCATGCATGAAACAGGAATGAATCTCGACGGCATTTTCAGAAAATCTAAAGAATATATAATATTCTTTATATATATAACATATAATATATAATAATATATTCTGGAAAAAACACAACTATAGGGACAGAAAACAAGTCGGTAGTAGACAGGGAATGGGGGAGGTGACTGACAACAAAGAGGCCAGAGGAAAGCCTGGGCTGATGGAAATGGTATCTTCATGTGGCGGCTGCATCTGTACACCGTCAAAACTCATGAAACTGTGTACATAAAAGGGTAAACTTTACTGTATATAAATTAGGCCTCAATAAACCTGACAAAAAATAGAGGAAGACCTGAATATCATGACATATGAAACTCTTTGGTAGTTTACTTAAAATATACCTATTAATTTTGGGGTGACTATTAGAGTATTTCACAGAAGTCATGAAAGCAATTTTCCTGTTATTGACAAAGTTTAAAACATCATTTATCTATAGCTTCTCAAAGATACAGATAACTGTAACTACTCATTTGCTGTTGTTTTTGTGAAGTGCTTGTTGTATAAGCCTGAAAAGGGAGTGAGAAATGAGATATGGGCCACAATTTGAAAGAATCGCATGAAGCTGTAAAGCGAAAAGGGGGTAAAACATGAGGTTTCCTGTATGAAAGGTATTTTTAAATATACATGATCTGAATGATAAAAATGTAATCTTGCATTTTCAAGGTGTATAAAAACAATCCAGGAATTAGACGGCTGCTTACCTTTACGGCCCATTTCCTTGTTTGATCATCTCTGTCACAGCTCATGTCACTGACGGTTGTTATATGCTAACTTTCATGTCTTCTCACTCATTCACTCATTCATTCATTCAATTTTTCATTCATTTAGTATCAGTAAGTGTTTAATGAACATCTCTATATGCCAGATACTGGGGATGCAGGGGTGAATAAAACACATGAGACCCCTGACCTTTACCTTCCACTCTAGTGATGAATGAAACCAAAATAAATACTTTAGGGTGATGGTAAGCCTTATGAAAATAAAACAGGGTAATGGGGTATAGAATGCCTTTGGAGGTGGGCAGGATACTTTTTGGATAGACTGGTGAGGGGATCTGAGGACATTTTCACTGACAACTCTGGGAAATGAATAATGCATGAGAAGTCAGCTAGAGAAGAGATCTGTGACAAGAGTATTCCAGGCAGCATGGGGAACAGTAAGAGCAAAGGCCTGAGACAGAAATCCATTTGTCATTAAATGAGGGCTCCCCACTGTGGTCAGAATGCAGTGAACAAGGAGAGGGTGGTAGCCCAGAAAGCAATGCAGGCCTCAGAGGGCTTGCAAAGGCGCTTCGGTTTTATTCTAATGGAAATGGGAAATCATCAGAGGGTTGTGATTTTCCTTTAAAAAGTACCCCTGGCTTGTCCAGTGGTGCACACGAAGATAAACTGAGGGAACAGTCAGATGGCCATTGCAGTCATCCAGGCAAGAGATGAGGGCGGCGTGGATCAAGGTGGTAGCAACCTGGTGCGGAGAGGAGGTTTGATTGAGGCTCCACTTTGCAGACAGGGCTAACAAGACTTGCTGATGGCTTGGGTGGGATGGTGAGAGAAAGCACTGGGTGCATGCAGGTGCCTTACCTAAGATCAAGAAAACTGGGATAGGAAAAAAATTCTGAAGGGAACCAGTAATACTGCTTCAGTCTTGTTATTTTTGAGATGCACAAAGAGATACAAGTGGAGATGGAAGAAGGCAGTTGAATATTCAAGTATGGAGATCTGGGGAGAGAGCAGAGCTGAACACAGAATTTTGTAACTTATCAGCATGTAGATTGTATTTAAAGCAATGAAACTGGATATAATTACCTATGGAACAAACTTAAATGCAGAAGCAAAGATGTCCTAGAGACCTGGGGCACTTTAATACGTAGAAGTGGAGTAAGGGGAAGAGTAACCCAGAAGAAACTCCAGTGACATAGGAGGAAAACTGAGAGCACATGGTAACGGAAGGCAACAATACAATGTGTTTTAAATAGGAGGAAATGTTCGTCTCTGCCAAATCCTGCAGAAAGGTCAAATCAGAGAGGACTGAGAACTGCCATTGTATTTGGCAAAGTTACGTCATTGGTGACAGATTTGATGAAGGTTATTTCAGCAAATGTGCTGAACACGTGATTAGAGTGAACTGAACAGAGAATAAGAAGTGAGGAAGTAGAGAGAGCAAGGATAGGCAATGCTGATAAGTATCACCTTGAAAGGATGCCGAGACACAGGGTAGAAGCTGGCAAGCATATGGACTACAGGGAGAGCTTACTTGAGGGCAATACTAAAGCATGATGCAGAAAAGGGAGCAGATAATGAAAGGAGTGAAATCCTCAAGTAGGCAGGCTTGACATCCAGAGCCCTAGAGAGAAGAGCGCATGATTCTTCATTGTGAAAAGAGGGATGGCACGTGTTCGGTTAGGCAGGTTAGTAGACTGGGTGAGAAAATGAGGTGATTACTGCCTGCTGGTTTCTGATCCTTCAGTGAAGCATGAGATTACCACTTGAACCTGAGGGGAGATGAAGTATTGTAGGTTTGAGAAAGGAGATGTGAAATAACTTGGAGATTTAGAGGCAATGTCTTACTCATATTTGCAACCTACCTAGCATAAGAGCCGGGCACATCATAGGCGCTGAAAAAAATGTTTGAGAAGTGACTGAAGGTAAAAATCAGAAAATAAAGGAAGAACTGTGATATGCAAAAACTTACATCTTCAAGCCCTGGCCAGCATGGCTAAGTTGGTTGGAGCACAGCCCCCTACACCAAAAGGTTGCAGGTTCGATCTCTGGTCAGGGCACATGCCTAGGGTGCCCAATCGATATTTTTCACATTGATGTTTCTCTCTCTCTCTCTCTGTTTCTCTCTCTAAAACCAATAAACATTTTTTAACAACTTACATCTTCATAACAAGAGTAATATATTTGCAGAGTACTTTGGTTTACAAATGGTATAGTCTACTTGAATTTATTCAATAAATTCTGTAATACTAGAGGAAGGAGGCAACCTTACAAAAGGTAATAGGTAATTTAGGACAACATCACTACTTTATGAGGTCACCTTTCCCACTACGCTAATCTTTTTAAAGGTGAGGAGATTTTTGTCCTTTCATCTTTATATTCTCGGGATGTACATAAAACAGTGCTGGCACAGAGTAAGTGCAAGATAATGCTTTTAAAAAAAATAAATGACTATAAACATGAAGAGCTTTTAATTCCAAAAGGATTTAAATACTTCAGGGATGAAAAGCTGTAGCGGATTATAAAGCTTAAAGGGTGTTTAGGGACATTTTGAGGGAGTCACAAAACTTTCTTTGAAACATTTTTTTCAAGAATGAACAATGATTTAAATGGATTTTTGGTCTCTTTAATGTGGCAACTCTTGCTGGAGTATACAGACTCTTTGATCTTTTTCTATAACAGTAATAAATTTTGTCTTGTTCAGATAGCACTGTGCATTGTGAACTACACTCCCAAATGCTCCAGAACCACCCGCTCGCTTACTTTCCTCCTTTAGGAAGACTAGGAGAGACCTCTTTTCTGTCCGGTTGGTGAAGAACCTGTGCCTGCCGTGGAAGACCAGCCCCGAAGGGGGGTTAGGCTAAGCAGGCAGATCTGGCTCCACTTGACTCCTATGTTAGGCTTTTCTTACTCCTAGGCTTTTGTATAGCATGGCCTCCCCATTTCTTGTAATATTGCTTTCAGGAGTAAAATATTTCAAAATAGTAATATAAGTAGGAAAAATATGCTTGGGAATATATATGAGGGAAGAAAAGGGAGCGAAGGTAGAAAACCAGAAACAGAGAAAAGGGGGAAAAGAGAAATCTGATCACTTTAAAGTCAGTTAATATAATTACAGTCATTCTTTCAAATAAAAAAAGGATAATAAACGTCACAGGTGTACAAAACAATACAAAACAAAATCATGGTAGAGGGGCAGAAAAGCTGAGAAAGGACGTAACTCCAAACTGGTCTTTTTGCCCTATAATGATCACACAAGTAATTTTTCTGCTGGGGAGAAATATGTGTGGCCATACATAGCTCTGGTTTCATGTTTATATATCACTTCAAATCACAAAGCAGAGACAATATAAAATATTTATTAAGGCTTTTACCAAGAACACATGGCCGCTCTGATTAGAAATAGTTCAGAAGAGAGAAAGGGGTGACGGGTTTGGGGCAAGAAACATTACTTAGTTATTGTGTAAGTGGCTGGCGCCCTCTGATGGCTATTTAGATTCCAAGTAGGTGGATCCTAAAATGCATTTCTGAGGAGGAAAGAACTTTAGGGGAAAAAAATAACTAAATTTTTAGGAAAAACAAAACAAAAACCCTACATCGTTTGATATCCTAAAGTTTTTTCAGTGTGCTCTGGCAGCAAAGCTAAATTTTAAAATTGGGGAAAATAAAATATTTGCCTGTAATATAATTATTAAAAATAAGTCACCTTTGACAAAATAAAATGGCAGTTAAAAAGACGATAGCAATGAGTCCTTTGGGGGCAAGTTTCTCCTGCCCACTTGCCAATATATTCCTCCAACTCTATAGAATGTGCACAACCTGAATGAGCCTGGAAGTAAACTCTTCTCCAAACCCTCCAGGGAAGATCACAGCCCCACCAACACTTGGATTTTGGCATCATAAGACCCTAAGAACAGTGAATCTTGCCACTCCATTGCAGACTCTGACCTAAAAAAATGTAAGATAATAAATGGGTGCTTTTTTAAGCCTCTATAACAAATTTATGATAGCTCGTAGCAACAGAAAACTAATACAAAAATCAAATAAACATGAATTTTTTCCCCACGTAGGATCTTAAAATAGGGTCCCAATGAAACTAAGAGTTCTTATAACTTTAATTAAATTTAGCTTTAAATCCTAGTTCTAGAAATCATACCTCTCTCCCCTTTCTCCTATCTATATACATATATATATATATATGTGTGTGTGTGTAAGTGTCTAGATACTTATAGAGATATATAGATATATATAAATATAGATATAATAGGCCCCTCTTAGAGCTAGGCTTTTCCCTGGACAATCAGAGAGCCAGCACCCCCATGGTGGCAGCAGACAACAGTCAGGACCTGACCAATGGCCACCAGGTCTGGACTACTGTCTCATCTGTCGCTGGACAGACTTTAGAAGGATATGAGGTTTGAAAATACAGTTTTGAAGGAATCAAGGATAGTGGTTCAGTCCTGAAAACTTCTGTCTGTTCAGACTGGTATACTCCAGACAGACAGAAAAGGATAAAACTAAGGACTAAGGAAGTGATAGAAGGTCTTGGAAAGTAATTTTGAGAAAAGGTATTGTGATAGTAAACCTTACGTCTAACCCAGTTCCCCAATCCAGCTTCCTGGGTGCATCTTACAAAACTGGGCCATGTTTAGCTATGAACCAATGAAGGAAAACAGAATGCCCTTTCTTTACAGTGTGGTATGGCCACAGTATAATTTAGGATGAGGAGAACACTGGCCAGAAAAGGGGTCCTAAATTACACGAACATCCTGCAATTTGAATTATTGGGTTGGCCAAAAAGTTGGTGTGTTTTTTTTCCTGTAAAATAAAAGCCACGTTTTTCATTTTCACAAATAACTTTAGTGATTTGAATATTTTGAGTATATCGGCTATCTCCCACATGGTATAATGTTGGTTTTCCTCAGTTAATGTCTCCATTTGATCGCTGTCAACTTCAACTGGTCTATCCAACCGTGGAGCATTGTCCAGCAAGAAATCTCCAGCATGAAACTTCACAAACCACTTCTGACACATTCTGTCAGTTACAGCACCTTCTCCATACACTGTACAAATCTTTGTGTGTCAGCTGCATTTTTACCTTTCTTGAAATAATATAGCATAACATGCCAAAAATGATGCTTATTTTCTTTCATCTTGAATATTAAAATGACTACACAAAAACCACCAGTTTTGATAAGTGTTTTTTAATGCACACTGATATGACAGCTGTCACAATGAAATCTAACAAAATTGTTTTGAATGAAGCTAAAGACAACTAAGCACTACTAGAGCCACAGTATGAAAAACACCAAACAAACTTTTTGGCCAACCTAATATTTTGTAAAACAGGAAAAAAGGGATAGAATCCCTTCTGTAGAAGCATTTATGCTTTTATATCAGAATAAGCCTGCTCAAATGTAATGTAAAATTATAGAACAGCAAACAGCCTGTTAGGCCAGCTCTGCTAGAGTCACCAGAGAGTGAAGATGATTCATTCTTACTCTGGCGTAATGTCCCCGCTGCTGCCCCTGCTCCACCACCATGGTGGGGATGAAACTGTGGCTCCTCCCCACAACCTCCAGCCAGAAGAGGGTCTCTACCAGCCCTGGGAATGGCCTCCCCCCTCATACCCAAAGGGGTACTAGATTTGGTCGGGGTTTGCTCCAATCTGGACAGGGCAGCTCCCATTAAGACAAAGCCAATATGAGGACTTGATGTCAGTGGACCACCAACGGGGATGATCTGGATGTACATTCCCTTTATGGCTTCTGACCTTTTTAATTGGAAGAATATTATGCCTACCTATAGGGAGGATACAAGACAGACACAAAGGCTTCACCTCCCATAACCCTAACTGGATAGACATCGAACATTTGTTTAATACCTTCCTCATGGCTGAGGAAGGAGGGGTTGTCTTAGATAAGGCCTGAGAAGAGGTTAATTGCCTTCACAATAAGACACTCCACCCCCAAACCTAGTACAGGCAGAGGCCTCAATTGCCATCCCCACTGCCAATCCACAATGGAATGTCTATAATGAAGATCTGGCCAGACTTGAGCATTACCAAGAATGTATCCTAGTGTGATTAAGAAAAGGAGTACACAACTTCCGGCCAAGATGGAGGCGTAGGTAGACACACTGTGCCTCCTTGCACAACCGAAATAAGGACAACAACAATTTAGAAACAAAATATCAGAACTGACAGAAAATTGAACTGTATGGAAGTCGGACAACCAAGGAGTTAAATAGACACATTCATTCAGACCAGCTGGAAGGGCAGAGTCAGGCAGCTGGGCAGAGAGGGGTCGTGGCATAAAAAGTGGTGGCACTGGGCACGTAAGGCATCCTGGGCACGCAAGGCCACAGCAGGCGAACCCTGGGTGTGCAGGTGGCAGCTGGCAGACCCCTGGTGCAGGGTGGCAATGGGCAGACCCAGTGAGGTGACAGTTGTGAAGCAAGGCACTGCACACAACCCAGGGTCCCAGTGCCAAGAAATAGAGCCTCGGGGCACTGATTGAAAACACCTGTGCGGGTCAAGGAGCAGGGAGAGACTCCCAGCCTCACAGCAGAGTTCATTGGAGAGACCCACGGGGTCCTAGAACGTACACAAGTCCACCCACATGGGAATTAGCACCAGAAAGGCCCAGTTTGCTTGGGGGAAGCAATGGAAGGGATTGAAGTCCGAGGGAGAGTGGAGCAAGCGCCATTGTTCCCTCTCGGACCCCTCCCCAACATACAGCATCACAACCCAGCAATGTGGGTTGCCCCGCCCTGGTGAATACTTAAGACTCCGCCCATCATACGTAACAGGCACGACAAGACAAAAAAAAAAATGGCCCAAATGGAAGAATAGATCAAAGCTCCACAGCAAATAGAACTAAGTGACCAAGAGATAGCCAACCTATCAGATGTGCAGTTCAAAGCACTGGTGATCAGGATGCTCACACAATTGGTTGAATTTGGTCACAAACTAGATGAAAAAATGAAGGCTACAGTAAGTGAAATGAAGGAAAATGCACAGGGAACCAATAGTGATGGAATGAAAGGTGGGTCTCACATCAGTGGAGTGTACCAGAAGGAAGAAAAAAATATACGACCAGAAAAGAATGAAGAAATTAAGAATTCAAAAAAATGAGGAGAGGCTTAGGAACCTCCAGGACATCTTTAAACATTCCAACATCCGAATTATAGGGGTACCAGAAGGAGAAGAGGAAAAACAACAAGTGGAA
>JAPYXV010000636.1:0-14945 GCA_028533065.1 Trachops cirrhosus | reverse complement strand
AGTTCCCATCAGACTGTCAGCTGATTTCTCAAAAGAGACCTTGCAGGCAAGAAGGGGCTGGAAAGAAGTATTCCAAGTCATGAAAAGCAAGGACCTACATCCCAGATTGCTCTATCCAGCAAAGCTTTCATTTAGAATGGAAGGGTAGATAAAGTGCTTCTCAGATAAGGTCAAGTTCAAGGAGTTCATCATCACCAAGCCCTTATTATATGACGTGTTAAAGGCACTTATCTAAGGAAAAGAAGATTAAAAGCATGTGTAGTAAAATGACAGCAAACTCACAATTACTAACAACCACACCTGAAACAAAAACAAGAAGAAACTAAGCAAACAACTAGAACAGAAACAGAACCACAGAAATGGAGATCACATGGAGGGTTAGCAACAGGGGAGTGGGAGGAGGAGAGAGGGGGGAAAGGTACAGAGAATAAGTAGCATAGATGGTAGGTAGAAAATAGACAGGGGGAGGGCAAGAGTAGTATGGGAAATGTAGAAGCTGAAGAACTTATGACACATAGACATGAACTAAACGGGGAGAATGTGGGTGGGAGAGGGTGTGCAGGGTGGAGGGGAACGAAGGGGGGTAATGGGACAACTGTAATAGCATAATCAATAAAATATATTAATTAAAATCAAAGAAGAAACATTCATCCAAACCCCATAGAAGGGGCGGAGAGTACTCTTGGCAAGGCAGTGGCTGACCAATGGGGTGGTCCCATATTAGTGTGCAGATAAATGGGGAGGAACAACTGGGGAGTGAGACAGACCGTGCAACCCAGGGTTCCAGCACAGGAAATAAAGCCTCCAAACTTCAGGCTGGAAAAACCTGTGGGGGTGGTGGTAGTAGGAGAAACTGCCAGTCTCTTGAAAGCAGGGAGAGGGCCAAACAAGGCATTGTTCCCTCTCTGACCCTCTTCCCACAGACAGCGTCATAACACAGCAACGTGGGTTGCCCCACCCTGGCAAATACCTAAGGCTCCACCCCTTACAACATAACTTGCACACCCAGACAAAGAAACATGGCCCGAATGAAAGAACTGATGAAAACTCCAGACAAAGAACTAAGTGACAAAAAGATAGCTAACCTATCAGATGCACAGTTCAAAGCACTGGTGATCAGGATGCACAGAATTGGTTGATTTTGGTCGCAAACTAGATGAAAAAGTGAAAACTATGCAAAGTGAAATGAAGGAAAATATACAGCCCTGGCTGGTGTGGCCCAGTGGAGTGAGCACCAACCTGTGAACCAAAGGGTTGCTGGTTCGATTCCCAGTCAGGGCACATGCCTGGGTTGTGGGCCAGGTCCCCAGTAGAGGGCGCATTGAGAGGCAACCACACATTGATGTTTCTCTCCCTCTCTTTCTCCCTCCCTTCCCCTCTGTCTAAAAAATAAATGCATATTTAAAAATAAAAATTCAGTAAATGCAGTAGTTACAACTTTACTCACTGTCTCTTTCATATGTTCCCATTATGAGAGGGTTTCATTTTTTAGCTTAAAATGCAGACCCCACACCAGCAAAAACTGCAGCACAATTTATGCTGTGCACTGAATAGCATTTTTATAAGGTGAGCCCCAGTGACGCGGCATAAGAGCCTGGGCACTGGAAGGTGAAGAGACAAACTGGCACCATCAGATTCTTGGGGGCTGGGGAAGCAAAGGAAAGTCTTTGGGGGAGGTGGACAGAAGAGCAGAGGGAATGAGTCTGAGTGGCAGAGAGCGGGAGAACAGGAGCAGTGGTAATGGACGTAAGATACCACCTGATTTATGACTTCCCCTTTCCTTCCCTAACTTATAACATAGCCGATGACATTTTGGGGGGAACTACATTTCCCCAAAGCGGGAGGCAGGGAGGGTGAGGTTTGGAAGCAGGAACCTGTAACATTTCTGCATCCCACAGAGAGTCACATGCTGTGCCCACATCCCCCTCAATGGGCAGCCAGTCTGTGACTCACGTCGAAGTGGTGAGGCAGCGGCCCTCAGGGGGAGAGGTCGGAGCAGAGTTGGTGTGAACAAGAGGGCCAGTTGTCAGCTTCACTCTTTTTCATTCTGTGTTACTGATCTGAGAGCTCAGGCTATAACTCAAAAGCAAGCAGCCCACAGGTGCTGTCCTCCCAGCCCCTCTGCTTGGGTCCCAGGCCTGGAGAGCCACTGCAGGGTCTTGATGAAAGGGGTTGGGAGGCCTGCTCCTTCATCAACCTGGCCCTGCACCTTGGCCACCAGAGAGAATTACCTCAGGCTCTCATGAAAACAGGGATGCCCAAACCCTGGCCTGGAGATTTGGATTCCACAGGTCTGGAGAGGGACCTGTGCACTAGCACCTTGAACTTATGTTGCAGGTGATTCTGATGCTGCCAGTTAACTGTGCAGAACTGGGTCTCAGTTGCCTGCCCATGAGAATGACCTGAAGAACTGTAAAAAGTCCCTATGTCCAGGCCACATAGCTGACCAGGTAAAATCAGACTGAGACCCTGGCTGGTATGGCTCACTGAACTGAGGGTGGCCCGAGAACCAAAATGTCGCCAGTTCGAATCCCAGTCCGGGCACATGGATTGCAGGCCAGGCCCTCAGTAGGGGATGCACAAGAGGCAACCAATGATGTACCTCTCATACATCAATGTTTCTCTCCCTCTCTTTTTCCCTCCCTTCCCCCCTCTCTAAAAATAAATAAAATCAGAAACTCCAGGACGCTCACACTTCCACTGCCCCTTGGATCCCTGCCCCTCAGCCTGCTGCTCCAAGGGCTCAAAGGCAAGGGTCCACCTCACCTCTGGCCTTTAACTCTCTCCTGTCCTCCCAGCCCCTCTGCCCAAGCACACAGCCCCTTGAGCTTCCTCACGTACACCTCCCTCCTCATGTCCATCAAAGCCCCCTCCTCTCTAGGTCCATGTCAAGTCCCAGCGATCCAAGGAGAATTCCAGAATATACAGTGGCCTCGGCCTTGTCTGGGAGTTCTCCCAGCCTTCACCTGGGAGCACACACTTCAGTCCCTGCTCACAGGCTCCCTTCTAGTAGGACCTGACACCTTCAAGTCTCAACCAGAGGAGGGGACATGCCTGATACTCCTGCAATCCTCAAGCAGCCCCTGAAAGGCTCTACTCAATTCCACTCAGTCTATGCAGGGAGTGTGGCACTGGGAAGAGACAGGGAGAGGGGGACCGAAATGAAGAATCACCACCTGTGGCTCACAGTCTCCCAGGAGGGGCCATGAAGCAGGGAGCTGTCACAACCACTGGGACCACAGGCAAACTTCCTCTGGGTGGCAGATATCACAGAATCACATGTCAGCATTAGAAGGAGCCTTAATGCTTATCTAGTCTTACTCTACATCTGCCCCTCATACACGCACAGCGCAGAAATCCCCTCTGTAGCATCCCTCTCCATCTTCTTCATCACAAGGCAGCCTCTTCTACACCTCTTCCGTCAGAGCCTTGGCCTTTCCCCACTCTGCACAGTACAGTGAGTTGTGGGCCTGCCTGCCTTTCCTGCTAGACTCTGAGGGCCTTTTGGGCAGGGACTGAATCTAGCTAGAACCTCACACTGTGCCTGACACCCTACGGGTGCTCGGGGAATGTGTTTAATTAACTGGACTTGCTGGGCTCGGATAATTGGACCAAATGGAGGCTGAGAGCACAGGATTTCAACAGGCTGAGACAGGCGAGGGCAGCCCCAGGCAGAAAGCAGGATTGGGGATCCACTAAGACTTTCCTGGGGCAGAGGTTAGGGGAGGATGCCTGCTTGGGAGCCTGCCTTTGAGGACACACAGAGGAGGAGGTGGGGGTGGGGGTCTTGCTGATATGCCTACCTTTAAGGCAATGCTTGGAGGCTGTCAAAATGACAAAAGTCCCTGGTGGATATCTTTGCTCCCTGATTCCATTGATCCCTAACAGGTTCCTTCACCTCCCAGTCCCTGTTTGTGAAATGAAACAGTCCCTATGCCTCTCCCCCAGAGGGAGGAGGAGTGAGTATCAGCACTAGAAACGACACCCCACCTGATCCTCCCAGTCGGGGACAGGAAGCATTCTGGGAAGCTGGGTTCACAGGCCTTCTTCAGAGACTCCTCAGCCAGTTCTCTCACCAAGTAGGACCCCTGTCCTTCCTTCAGCTCCACCCTCATCTCCCTCTCAGAATCCTACCCTAGGCAGCCAGCCAGACCCTTTGCTGGGGCCTTGTTGAATTTGCAAAATAATGAACTGGAATTCAAATGCTTGGCCTGCTCCAACCACTCCAGCCCACTTATCTGCAATCACACCACAGTCCGGATTTAGGGACAGGTATCCTCAAATCTGAATGTACTTCCAGGCTGGGTGAGGGTTTCCAGGAGTCCAGGCAGCCCTCACCTGCCCACCTAAGAGAGTCCTGTCCAGCCCCACTGCCCAGCCTACTCTCACCTTTCTGCTGCAGCTCTGCTTCCTCTTCTGCTTTGCAGGCTCTACTCCCTTGCATCCTGCCCCACCCCAGCCTCTCACTTCCTTCTGACTCCTCTGGGGCTACTCCACCCACCTGCCCCACCCCTGCTCCAATCCCAGCTCAAACTGAGGCGGGGGCTGGTTCTGGAGAGGCACCCACAGCTAGGCTGAACGTCCACCCCAGCCCTGGCTGGGACCTCCCCATTGGCTTTAGCCAGTTGCCAGCCCCTCCTCCAGGGTCAGCATCTCTGAGTTTGTGACCAGTGAGAAAGCCACACACAAAGAGGAAAGCCACCACAGGCCTGTTCCCCCCTCACCAGCCTCAGGCAGGCCTGTCTGCCCAGCGCCAGCCTCTGCTGGGTTAGTCACTTTTTTGGGTGGTGTCACTGCCTCTGCAGTGACTTTTTCCTCCTCCCTGGCTTGTCTTTTTCCTTGCTCTGAATGCATTTTTTAATTTTAATTGATTTTTAGAGAGAGAGAGAGAGAAACATCTTTCCATTGCTCCATTGATTTATGCATCCATTGCTTCTTGTGTGTGCCCTAACCAGGGATCAAACCCCTAAGTTTGCTGTATTGGGATGATGCTCTAGCTAACTGAGCTATAAGGCCAGGGCTAAATAGTTTTTTTTTTCTTTTCCCATCAAATGGGTAACGTGCCGATACCATCACAAGGTCTGAGGGAGGTACATCCCACACAAGAGCATGCACACCCAATCATCACTCTACGAACTACATAAGAATCCTGAATGCGGCCCTGGCTGGCGGAGCTCAGTGGATTGAGCGCGGGCTGCGAACCAAAGCATCGCAGGTTCGATTCCCAGTCAGGGCACATGCCTGGGTTGCAGGCCAGGTCCCCAGTGGGGACCACATGAGAGGCAACCACACATTGATGTTTCTCTCTCTCTCCTTCTCCTTCCCTTCCTCTCTCTAAAAATAAATCAATAAATTCTTTAAAAAAAAAATCCTGAATGCATTTGATTTTTTTTAAAGCTCAGTCCCAAGACCCTCAAAATATTCTTTACTGATGCTATACTGTGTCCTGCATGCTGGAGGCCTTTCAAGTCTACTCTTGCTCAGCCTGTCATGCACTCATTCGCCACACGCTCACTGTCTGTCACACAGTCTCCACACCAGGCCCTCTAAGGGACAGCCATAACAGTAAGTATGGTTCTGGCTTCACCCAGGGACAAACGGCTTGCCTACATCACATCCATAGGACCCTAGAGTAGGCTGGTCCAACATGTTTGCTCATTTTCCAGAGGAAGAAACTGAGGCCCTGAGAACACAAGTGACTTGCCCATGGTCACATAGGGAGCAGGAGGCAGAGTGAGGGAAGCTTCCATTCCCTTCTGAATCCATGGGGACGGAAGGCTGAAGCAGAGCTGTGTGTGCTCCAGGAGAAAGTGAACACCCAGTTAGTTACCCAGGGACACTCCTGTGGCTCCTCAGCCAGGCCTGCCCTGGCCCAGTGCTGGTCAGCAGGATAGTTAGAGATGAGGCTCAGCCTTCAGGGGGCAGGCTCCCCCAGGAGGAGATAGTGTGGTCAGTGGAACTAAAGCAATTCATGTGTTAAAATTTCTGGACCAGAGCAAGATGGGCAGTTAAATGTTCTCTTTAAAGAAACACAAACTCTAGCTGGTATCTGTGCATCTGAGCAGCTCCCTGGCCAAACTGCTGGCTTTAAAAATAGGGTAATCTGGGTAGGAACTCTAGCAGGTTCTTGTCCCCAGGAGAACCAGTGGCTGGACAGATAAACTGGTACAGTGGAAAGAGGAAGACAGTTTGGCTACTTACTGGCTGCGCTTCCTGGGGCAAGTGATTTAACTTCCTGGAGCCTCCGTGTGCCCTATCTGTAAAATAAGAATAAAGATAAAGGTGAAGATTATGAGATTGTATAATTAATGAGCAAATAATAGATGCTTAATAAACCTGGACTTTTTTCTCTTCTCAACACTGAGAATTTACTAAGGGGACCTCAGTAAAGGGGCACAGCATCTTGGGAAGGCCCCTGGCCCCTCCTCCAGCGCAGAGATGGAGTTAAACAACAGATCGTCCCTCCTCGCCCCCTCCCACTCCCAACACAGCACGTCGGTCCACTCTCTTCTGCACTCGCGCTGAACCCGGGTGGCTCTTAGGTCTGGCCTCTGTGTGCCCACCTAGGGCACAGGGATGAGGACTCACTGTTCTCTACACTTAAGCTTTACCTGGGTAAAGGTGCCCCCCCACCACAGGGTGAGGGAAGAGGTGTGCAAATTAAGAGATAAAGGAGTATATCAGCAGACTTTACCAATGTACAAGATTCTAAAACTTGTTTTTCCTAGACTCACATTTTTCTTCCCTGTCCGGTCTCCCCCAGCAGGAATGCTCCGTTCGTCCCAAGCGAAGTAAAATAAAAGCTTTCTTTTGCAAGGACCCGCCCTCTCTCGCCCCGCCTTACGGGAAGCCAGGGAGACATTAGTCACGCCCGGGCGCCCCAAAAAGGAGAGGGGGAGCGGGGCGCCCCAGGAGGCGGCTCCAGTGCAGCCAAGCGCCGCTGAGCCGCAAAGGGGAAGCCCGGGCGCCCCAGCACCCTGCCGGTCAGACCCCTAAACGCAGCAGACCCGCTGGCACTTCAGCGCCCGTGGTCCCTGACCAGAGCGAGTGGCTACCCGCGTGAGTCAGAGGGCGGGGCCTAAGCCGCCTGGGGGCGCTGCTGAAAACTGGCCAGTCATTGTCTGCCCTGTCCCTCCAAGCTTCCCTCCAGGGACGCAGGTGCGGAAACTCATCTACAATTGGGGCAGGTACTGAGAAAGCTGAGACAGCAGTGTTGTGCAGAAAACGGCCTGAGAGGGCCTCACTGGATCACAATGAGGGTCACAATCCAGTCGGTGGAGCCTTAGCTCCAATCAAGTTACGACAGTTACTGTTCCTTGAGCGCCTACCCTGTACTTTCTGCTTTAAACCTGATCTCGGCTGGTCCTCACACCCACCATCATTATGCCTAAGAGATGAAGATTCAGGGAGGCTCAGAGAAGGTGGATGTCGATGTAAGAAAAGTCTAAACTTGTAGAGAATTTTTATGAGTTTATTTGAGCCAAATTGACAATTGCTGGAAAGCAAAATCTCAACAAACTGGGCAAATAATCTAGAAAATGGCAGTTTTACAGCTTACTTTATATATTGGAATCAAAGGAGGAGATTAAGAGGGTTACACGAAATTTATTGGTGGTAGATTAGGGAGAAAGCAAAGCAGAGAAATCTCTCAGATTGGGTAAGAGTAAAACAGACACGCACTGTGAGGGTGGTTGGTGGCCGGGCTGTGAAAGAATTCACGAAGAGAAGAGAATGTAGCAGGGGTGTCCAAACCTTTTGGCATCTCTGGGCCACACTGGAAGAACACTTGTCTTGGCCACACATTAAATACATTGAGACACATAATCACAAAAAATCTCATAATGTTTGAAGTAAATTTACGATTGTGTTGGGCCACATTCACAGCCATCCTGAGCTGCATGTGGCCCACTGGCTGCAGGATTGACACCACTGGGTAGAGAACAAAGATTTTATTCACTTTCCAAGAAAGGAGAGGGGCATGGTGTAGAGAGACACACCAGCATTAAGGGGTGTGGCTTTGGGCTTTTATTGGATTATAACTGGATGAAAAAAGGGTGAGGGTGGCTGCTGTGTGACCCCTGGGCATTTGGGGCGTTACAGCCGAGGATGCAGTCATTCCCATGTTATCTTCCACCTGCGGCTGTAGGGAGCGGTTAGTCACATCTGTTCTTGCTTTCAAGCTCAGAAGAATAAAATGGCAGTCATGTTTAACAGGTCAAAGGCTTGCTGGGCAAATCGCTGACTTTGTCCTTTCATGTATTTCTCTTACACTGGGGGGTACAGGGCAGTTAACATTTACAGCACATAGAGGTGGTTTGGGGGAACGGGACAACAATGAGGGGTTCTGTGGTCTCCAGCTTTGGTGGTGGGTGTGCCCTGAGGGGTCTGGAGATGCTCTGACATTTCAAAGGAATGTTAACTTTGATGTAAAGAGACCACAGACAGGCTCACTTAAGGTGAAGTCTTAAGGTGACCTTTGTCAAGGAAGTTGCAGGCCTAGGACATCACTACCTGCCATGACCCTCTTTTAGTTAGGAATTTTTATGTTCACACTATCCTGTGTGGTTATTTTTGGTCTCTGAGAATGTAAGGCCTGCCATGAGAGCCGACCCTGAGTTTGTCAGGTTTAGAGTGTGCCCCTTTTTTGTCCACACTTCCCCTTTGGGTCATAAATCAATCCAAAGATGCATTAATGACCAGCCTTTTGATTGGATAATGTGGTCCCACAGTCCCTCGCATGTCTTAGTGTCAGCATTTGTCTTGCTGAAATGGTGAACCCTTGGGTTTAGGGCAAGACCATAACCTTGGATAGAAGTCAAGGCTGAATTTTTCTCCAGAGGGAAAGGCAGTGTGAAAGAAAAGGGGCCACGTGTTACCCTGACAAGCTCAGGGGAGGCCTTCGAGACAGCCTTATCAAGTCAGGGACCTAAAGTAACCACAAAGGAGGGTCTGAAATGAAAATGTATTAATTGAAAGCAGTCATGGCAGGAAAAATACATGTCCTGGGCCAGTTTTTCTCCCTATCAAAGGTCAGTCTTTACCTTAACTAAGCCTGTCTATGTGTTTTTGCATCTATGATCACATACCTTTGGAATGTCAAGGTAACTTCCCCTTTTTCCCAAACTCCTTGGGCACAAGCTGAGACCACAAACCCCCTCATTGTTATTGTTACGTTAATTGTTGATTGTTAACTATCCCTTACCCACCTGTGTAAAAGAAGTATGTGTCTATTCATTTTACCTTTTATCCAATCCTAGAGGTTTCCCCACTTTGCTTTCTCCTGCCTCCGCTGATCTATCACAGTGGACTTCATGTAAGCCCCTATGGCTCCTCCTTTGATTCTAACATATAAAATAAGGCGCTAAACTGCCATTCTCTGGAGCATTTCTCAATCCGCTGAGGTATTGCTTCCTGGCAATTGTTGTCAATTTGGCTCAAATAAACTGACCAAAAATTTTCTACAGGTGTGAATGTTTCTTATGTTGACAGCAGGTAAATGGGAAGCAGTCGGGTCACATGCTTTTTCACTAAGAAACAAACAAAACACTTGTCCCAGCTGATGTGGCTCATTGGGTTGAGTGCCGGTCCCTACTGGGGGCATGCGAGAGGCAACTGATGTGTTTCTCTCCTTCCCTTTCTCCCTCCCTTCCCTTCTGTCTAGAAATGAATAAATAAAAAGTTGAAAAAGAAAAAAGTAAAAAAGAACCACTCTCTCTAGCTGGTGGTGTGGCTGGGTTGGGTGGCGCATCATCCTGTGTGTGCACTGAAAGTTCACGAGTTCGATTCCTGGTCAGGGCATATACCCAGGTTCTGGATTCAGTCCCCAGTCTGGGCGCATAAGGGAGGCAGCCGATCAATGTTTCTACCTCATGTTGATATTTCTTTCTCTCTCTCTCTCCCGAATCAATGACTTTATCCTCGAGTGAGGATAAAAAAAAAAGAAAAGAAAACAAAAAATAACCCTGGGTCATTTCTAACCTATAGGCTATCATGATCCAAGTTCCGCTGTCTGTCTCACTTTTCTGTGTGTTGCATCTAGAACACAATTTATGTGCAGTTGAGGGCACACCATACACCTCTCCAGTTTTCACAATCTGACCATGAGATGGGTTCTCATTCATTGGTATTATTATTATCGTAATTATTATTTTAGTGTTGCCTATCTACTTCCCATTGGAAGCACTGACATGTTGTTCATTATTAATCTGATTCCTGCTAGTTGTGCAATTGGGAACTGTCACTTTAAGGTTTAATCAGGCTAAGGCTGTAAGAACACAACAGTATAAATTACAATTACCATCTAAAAGTGCCCAGAGGCCAGGAGGGTAGTAAGAGTGCTATAAGTAGATTTCCTGTGCCTCAGCAGCCATTGCAGCAGCCACGTTTTATGACACTTCAGCTTCCGTCTCAGTGAATATACTTAGTAGTCCTTGTTGGGTTAGGGGGTAAGCCTTTTCCCATAACTGGGTTCTAGTATTTTTACATAAAATTTCTTTTTCAGTATTCTTTTCCTTTAACCTTCTGCAACTTCTCTTATTCTCAGTTTGCCTCTTTTTACTCATTCAGAAATAACCAACATATTAGGACAAACTACTTCCTTTTAACTTCTCTCAAAAACATACATATCCCTTTCTTTCTTTCTGCAATAACATTCCTGTTAAATTTCAAATGAGAAACCATAAAAACAGTGCTATGGATAATACAAGTTATGCAGTTAGGAACACTTAGGCTATATAAGAACAAGGTTTGAAAAAAGCCCAAAGAACAAGTGTAACTATTATGATGACTAATATTAGCAGACAGGTAAAGACAATCAAACAATTTTTTTTAAGTTCAACACCAGCTTGTGAGAAGATAGCCTTGTGGATGCTTGGAACAGCTGTTTGCCTTTGATGGGGGCAGCTTCATGTTCTTGTTCTTGAAGAACCTTCGATGTCCACTGATAAGGTTCCTTTCAACAAGGTTGCAGAGAGTCTTTAATTGATGGCTTTTCTGATGGACAGAATCTGGTTGTAAGTCACGGTCTTTGAAAGCTTCGTCTCCCAGGAGCACACTGTGAAATGAATCGGTTACTAATTTATCAATTTCTTTAAGCTGGTTAATAAGTCCTTGATAATAATGTAGAATGTCTCCTTTAGTAAGGTGGTTCATAAGTCCAGATTCATTGGGTGACTGGTGACTAATGAGGAGAAAGGCTATATTTTACCAAAAGGAGTAGATCTAGGTTGAGGAGCACTCTAGGGAAAGCTTTAACCAAGGAAGATTGAAAGCTTCTGAAAATTTACCTCGTTGAGTTTTAATTGTACCATTTGTATATTCCACCAGTTCAGAGGACTAAAGTGATAAGCACAGTGAAAATGCTGTAGAATAGGCCAGACATCACGCATGGATTGCATTGTTCACCCAGTAAAATAAGAGTCTGTCAGACACTATATGTAACTCAGAGAGATTTCCCCAATTGGGGATTTTTTTCCCATTAATAATTACCTACCATTACAGCTGTTGCTCTCCTGCAAGGGGATGCCTCAACTCAGTGAGCAAACATACCATTCATAATGAACCCATATTCGTATCCTCGATATGGTTGCATTTGGGTGAAATCCAATTACATATCTCAAATAGACCTAAAGAAAGTGGGGAATATCCTTGGGACCTGTGATTTTTCCAGGGTTATACAGATAGAACATCTGCTATACACTTTATGAGCTATCGTAGGAGGTTTCCAATAATATCGTTTACGCCATGAAATCATCTTTTCAGGACCCCAATGCGTTAGCTCATGCACAAGTTGAAGTGTAGGTGACTGAGTCCCTATAGGTAAGACTGGTTTCTGACTGGGTCTGAACTATATCTGTTTATCTGGGTCAAAGATTTCCTGTTTTTGTTTCCATATCCTCTTTTCTTCTTCTGCAGCTATACTATAAAAGAGAATCTTTTATTGCTTCAACAGAAAGAAGAAACATTTTTAGGTCTATTGACCAAGGTAATTTGGCTACTTATTGCTGCTTGTCTAGTTGCAGCCTCAGCTAAATTATTTCCTTTTGCTTCCACGGTGACCACTTTAGAAGGTCCTCAAATTTTGATAATTGCCAGTTGTCTTAGATGTATAGCATCTAATGATTCTGCAACCTGTTTTCCATTCTTTATGGGCTGTCCTGAGGAAGTTAAGAAGCCTCACTACTTCTACACTATTCCAAAGCTGGGAGCTACCCCAAAGGCAAAGAAGCTATCAGTGCAAATATTGGCTATTTGATCTTTGGCCGATTGACAAGCTTGAGTTAGAGCAATTAATCCAGCATGTGGGCCAGATCATGTTCAGGTAAACAAGAACCTTTAGTTATGTCGCCATGGAAGTTATTGTATGTCCGACTTGGTAGTGTCCCTGTTCATCTTTCAGATAAGATCCATCTGTAAACCAAATTAAGTTAGCATCATCGGGAGTTTTCTGTAAACCACTTCTAGGAACACGGAGGTGGTTAATAAGCACAACTCAATCATGGATGTCTTCATCCTGCAAAGAAGGGAGCAAAGTTGCTGGGTTAAGATTGTTTTTACATTGAGCTAAAATAGTATTAGGTGCAGAAAGCTGGACTGCTTCATGAGAAGCCAAGCGATTGATGGAAGTGTTTAGTGTGGTGAGAGTTCAGTGGGGATTCAGAAGGTAAATAAAGGAGTGCCCATAACTATTTCTTCTGTTTATTTGCATAACATGGCTATAACAGGGATAGCTGTCATGCAGGGAGGGAGCCCCTTTGCTACTGAATCTAACTGCGGACTATAACATACAATAGATCTAGGGTAATATCTGTGTTTTTGAGGTAAAATTCCTAAAGCGTTTCCTTTATTTTCATGTATAAAAAGAAATAAAGGTTATAAAAGGTATCCCAGCATGGGAATTTTAGATAATTTGTTCTTTAGAGCTGTTACAGTTTGTTTCCCTTTTGGGCTCCAATGGGTCAGGTTGATCTGATTTTAATAAGACATATAGAGGCTGGGCCATTAGTGAAAATTTTGGAAACTAATTGTGTCAGAATCCAGTGAGACTCAGGAAACCTCTAAGCTGTTTTTTATTGTTTGGTTGTTGGTTTTAGACGAGGAAAGGATTTTACTCCTCTAAGTCTCCAGGGTTAATCAGTAGCCCATTTTTAGATATTAAATGACCAAGGTATTTTACTTGGGGTAAACAGAATCAAAGCTGTTACAGTAGGCAGCTGGTTACATATTAACAAAAGAGAAGGGAGCCAGACACCTAATTAAACTGGATTAACTAGGAAGGGGCAGCTTCACAAAAACTGCAGGGAACAGATGCTAATCCCCCAGTAGGCACAAAAGACTGATTTTCCAATCTCCCCAGGGAGCAACCAGCCTGTTCCTTCAGATAAATGGTGAGTGTTAGGGGATAAAGACTGAGGAGAAGCCCTGGCTGGTATAGCTCAGTGGATTGAGCACGGACCTGCAAACTAAAGGGTCACCAGTTCGATTCCCATTCAGGGCACATGCCGGGGTTTCGGGCCAGGTCCCCAGTGTGCGAGAGGCAACCACACATTGATGTTTCTCTCCCTCTCTTTCTCCTTCCCTTCCCCTCTCTGAAAATAAATAAATAAATAAAATCTTAAAAATCCAAAGACTAAGGAGGAAATTGGAAATTCCTTTGCTGGGCACATGCACAGTAAAAGCTAGATTACACAGGGGGAGATCCTTTTACTATGAGGCATGCACAATAGGAACACCATAAAGGTGGGGAAAGAAAACTGAAAAAAAAAAAAAGCAGCTAGGTTAAGGGCATGAAATCCTGGAAGATCCAGGAAACAGATTGCATAGGGGAGACACCAGCATAGCCCTGGGAAGATCCAGGAAAAATACTGGGTAGTTTGAAGGAAAGCCTACTCTCTCCAAGCCCAAAGAAATATAATCAAAGCTTAACAAAGGTGCAAGTCTCATGCTCCCTCTTTTCAGCAGCTGTGTGGGCCAAAGTGTAACAGGGGTGGGATGAGGTCCAGAACTTGGGGTATAGGCCAAGAAGCCCCAAAATCCCCACTAATATGGCTAGGGGAAGGGGAAGTGGAGCAGGGTCACTGATAATTACTTTTCACATCTAAAGAACTTGGCTTGTGTTTTAGTAATGCTAATAGCTATGCCTGTTAACAATGACAGCAGAAAAAGGCAGAAGCTACCAGAGTACTGGCAGAGGTAGCCGATTGTGGGAGGTGTTGGAAATAAAGTTGTGGAGGAAGACCCACACTGGGATTTAAACCCAAGTGTGGGGCAGCCGTGCTGTCTTGGTCACGTGGCTTGAAAGGATGCAGAAGGACCCCCACCAGCCCACCAGGAGGAGGAGCTATGCAGTTTTGGATTAAGAGCAGGATCCCAGCAGAGCACTGACAACTGAGAGAAGCTGAATGGGAATCTACCTGTTTGAACTGTGGACCTCTATTTCTTTTCCTGACAGGCAGTTCCCCTGGCTGACCTGGTTTGGCAAGGGGAGGCAGGACGGTGTGTGTGTATGAGTATTTAGTTTTAAGGGACTTTGGGAATTAAAAACAGAATCTGCCATTATTCTGAAGCTGTATAACTTTTTTTAAAACATATTTTATTGATAATGCTATTACATTTGTCCTATGCCCCCTTCGTTCCCCTCCACGCTGAACACCCTCTCCCACTCCTCCCCTTTAGTTCATGTCCATGTGTCATAACTTCTTTAGCTTCTACATTTCCCCTTTATTCTTGCCCTCCCCGTCTATTTTCTATCTACCATCCATGCTACTTATTCTTCATACTTTCCCCCCACTCCTCCTCCCACTTCCTTATTGCTAACCCTCCATGTGATCTTCATTTCTGTGTGTCTGTTCCTGTTCTAGTTGTTTGCTTAGTTTCTTCTTGTTTTTGTTTCAGGTGTGGTTGTTAATAATTGTGAGTTTGCTGTCATTTTACTACACGTGTTTTTA
>JAPYXV010000635.1:0-14946 GCA_028533065.1 Trachops cirrhosus | reverse complement strand
GGGATTGGAGGTGGGGATGGCTGGGCTTGAGGGGAGTAGTGGGAAGAAATGGAGACAGCTACTTGAACATCAACAAAAAATGCACATAGATCATCCCACTTGAATTCATGTGCCCCTCTAGCTACAGTTTCATCTCTGTGTTCTCTTTTATTACACAATTTCTTTTAAAGTGTTGTTTATATGTAGTTTATCTCTTTCCCATCTCTCTTTCATTCTTTAAGACAGTCCAGTTTCTTATCTTACTCTACTTTTAGCAGTGTTTTACATGCTTTGACCACTTTTTCCATTAAGATATATGTGTAAAATATATATTTAAAAGAGATTACACAATATGTATTTTCAAGTTAAAGAATAATAAAGTGAACACCCTTTTAAGAAATATAAAGTTATTTGTACTCTGGCACCCTTATGTGTTCTTCTTCGATTGCATTTTGTCTTCTCTGCTCCTAAAATACAACTTTAATTTATTTATTCCTTGACTTTTTATAATTGTATTGCCACACATACCATATTCTTGGACAGCATCTAATTTATTCAACAATTACATGTTAACACCATCTATTTGCCAGGCACTGTTTAACTCTACAGATACCACAACAGATTATGCTTTTTAAAACCTGAATTGTAGATAAATGAAAATATATAATATGCCCATTGATGATATGGATTATGTAGAAAAATAAAGAGGGAACAGAAATAGTGAACGTTTCAGCTACACTTGAGGGGATTTGTAATTTAAAACTGAGTGATGAGGGAAGGCCTAATAAGAAGGGGATATTTACGGAAGACCTGTGAAAGAGGAAGCTTTGTAGATCCCTAGGAATTCAAGGGATAGTAAATGAAAATAACTCAGAAGTTCACGGAACAGCAAAGAGGCCATCACAAAGTGAGCCAGTGTGAAAGTAGTATGAAATTGGGTCAGAGAGGTAATGGGTGTGGGAGAGGTCCATAAATTATAATACTGTGTAAGTCATTCTAGGGATTTGTCATTAATCGTGAGTGTGATAGGAAGTCTTTGGGCAATTTATAGTGGGTATAGAATCATCCGAGTTACAGTTTAAACTGCATTACTCTGATTATAAGGGAACAAAAGCAGACGGAATTGCAATTTTCAAGCAAGACATTAATAATGGCTTTGACTAGGTGGCATGTGAGGATGGTGAAAAGTAACTGGATTTTGGATGTTTTGAAGGTCAAGAGGACAGGACTTTCTGATAGATTTTATTGTGAGACACAAATGAAGTGAAGGGATCCATGCATGACCCCTGAGCAACTGGAAGGGTTGAGTTCTGGTTTTCGTAGACGAGGAGGATTGTGAGAGGATGAGGTTTGGGAGAAATATCAGGAGTTTGGTTGGACAAGTTTAAAATGCCCACTGCATATTTAAGTAGAGCTCTCTGGTTGATTTACAGATCTGGTGTTCAGGTTAGAAGTTTGGTCTGAGTGTATAAATTTAAGATTTTTAAAATTAGGATTTCAGTAAAGCTGGAATTAGTATAGAGAGGAAAAAGGAGAGATTCTAGGACTAAGCTCTGAGGCAATATGATGTTAAATATTTGGAAAGCCAAGGAAGAAACAGTGGGGAAAACTAAAAATAAGTGACCAGTGATGTAAGCAAAAAGCTACTAGAGTGTCTGTCTGGAAGCTAGGTGCCATAAATGTTTTAAAGTGAAGGGAGGAGGTCATTTGTGAGAGCAGATCATTGGATTTGTCAATGTGGAAATTGTTGGTGATGTTGACCAGAGCAGTGATTCGACACTGGTGGAATCTTAGTTGGAGTTAGTTAAAAACAAATGGGAGGAGTTGGTTAAAAACAAATGGGTGGGAATGTAGAATGACGCAGTCGCTGTGGAAAACAGTTTGACAGTTCCTCAATAAGTTAAACATAGAATTATTATATGACCCAGCAATTTCACTCCCAGCTACATCCTCAGAAGAATTGAAACTGTACAGAACAAATAAATAAATGAACATGAATGTTCATAAAAGCACTATTTACAGTGGCCAAAAAGTTTAAACAACCCAAATGTCCTCAATAGATGAAGGAATAATAGCCTTTTCAGGGAATCATGGATATTCTTTTTTGATGGTACACCAAACTCATTAAGTGGTAATTTTTTAAAAAGTTATTTGTATCTCTAGCTCTTGGAAATTGCCTGGTACATATTCTACAAATAAATATCTGTTGAATAAATACATTCATCCATCATCTGCCCATCCATTCATCATCCACCCACCCACCCACCCGTCTCATCTGCTTTCCATCTTCCAGAATTTTTGGAATCCTCTTTTAGATTTTGTTATTTTTCTCCAATTTTATTTGTCTTTGTGTTTTTTTTTTTTTTTGTGGAAGCATTTTCCGGAAGGAGATAAACTCACGTGTCTAACCTGTGAAGTAGTATTACCAGTGATATTCTGGGCAAGTTGTTAGAGACTTGGAATATAGCAGCAAAAAGCAAACAAACAAACAAGATTTTGGTCTCATGGTATTCTCTTAATTTAGGTTGAATTATTTGTTAACTGCTTGCAATAAATTTTTTCAATCAGTAGTACAACTATACAGATTATAACTGTAGCAGATGGTAGGTTAAACTATTGTAAATAGTCTTTAGTAGTCTTTAAAGATTTTTGTAATTAAAATCATTTAGTATCCTCTAATATGACTCTGAAAAATACAGAGAATAAGTTTCTAAAAAGTTTAGTCATGGCTTCATTGTTTGAAAAATTTTTTTTTTTGCTAATAAAGGTTGGGTTAAAATGATAAAAATGCATATATTAGCTATACTATTTTAATGCCATCATGTATTATTTTTGAATTCTTTTATTACTGAAAATTATTATTTTATTTTATTATACATTCTTTAAAAGATTTTCTTTATTTATAGACAGAGGGGAAGGGAAGGAGAAAGAGAGGGACAGAAACGTCAATGTGCGGTTGCCTCTCATGCTCCCCACACTGGGGACCTGGCCTGCAACCTGGGCATGTGTCCTGACTGGGAATCAAACTGGTGACCCCTTGCTTCTCAGTCCAGTGCTCAATCCACTGAGCCACACCAGTTAGGGCTTATTATACATTTTTTAATTGAAATTCACTGATTTACCTTTTTTGTTAATGTCTCCATTATAGATTTTAATTTTGTTGTTTTGGTTGATTTCACCCACCTCCCTTTCTTTTCATTCCATTGTCTTTTCATCTCAGTTCAGGTTTCTTTTTATATTTTTAAATACATGTACTTTTCCAATCACAGTTTGCTTTCATTACCATTCTGCACTAGCTTCAGACATACAGCACAATGGCCAGACAACCATGTACTTCACAGGATGATCCCCCTGAAACCGCAGACAGCCGTCTGGCCCCATACACAGTCACCACACCACCATTGACCATACTCCCCGGGCTGCAAGCCACAGCCCTGGAAATCCACTGATTCACCTTTGTCTAAACTAAAGCAATAGGGATCAGTGGCTTTATTAAATGATAAAACAGTAAAATGACAAACTATAATAAAAAGCCAACTGTTGTCAACTATTATTAGATATACTGCCAGTTTTACGTGATCCAAATTAGGAAGTTATTTTTGGTTAAGGGTTGCTGGTAAAGCAGTGTCTTTTCTGGTGGGGTTTTTTTTTTTTTTGCCTATATTAAATTTGAAATTATTTTGGTATATTTCTGATAACTTCATGGATGAGAAGAATTGTATTAAACTGAGTCATTTATATACAAAATTTTAATAGACTTTTGGGGCAATGTTTGTCATTAGTTAATGCATCCTTTTAAAAATTTGCAACATTTATGTCTCTAAGGGAAATATGTTGATATTTAGGAGGAAAACATTAGAATTCATTGTTCAACATGGATTTGAAGAATGTATGGAATTAATTTGTGGTTCATATTTTGGGCAGAAAATAAGGTCATGTTTCTACATTAGCATTCTGAACAGTTGATATCAATCCAACAAAAATCATGCCAAATTAAATATAGCATTTTAAAAATAATGTTGAAAATTGTTCTTGTAATGTTTGAGTCCTTTTAACCAATTAATTGCCTTTTTTCTACAATAATTGTAGACAGCTGAAAGGTGATCAAGTTTAAAATATTCAGTTTTACTTACTCATATTAGATTATACGTAGAATTGTCCTTGAAAGCAGCAACATGTGTGTCCCAGTTCTGAAAGCATCCAAGAAATAAGTAAAAAACTTTTTGTTATAAAATATGAGAATCATTAGTTGATTTACAATATAAATAGATTACAATACTTAAAAATGATAACTTTTTGGTTCAGTAAAATCTGTTTAAGTCAAACATGTTTTTTTCTGTTTAAATATATGATCTTTGACTTTACATTTAAGTTTAAATAATAAAAATCCATTTAACAAAAATAAAGGGCACTGAATCATTAGCAATCATGGGCAGAATACTCCTTAAAAATTAAAATCTTTATTTGGAATAGTTTTAGAATTTCAGGAAAGTTGCAAAGGTGTGTACAGAGAGTTCACACGTACTTTTACACAGTTCCTCTATTGTTAGCCTCTTATGTTTTCACAGTGCATTTGTCAAACCTAGGAAACCAACATTAGTACATTACTGTTAAATTCCAGACTTTAATTGAATTTTATAATGTCCTTTTTCTGTTACATGATCCAAAACAGGATACCATGTTGCATTTAGAAAAATACTTTAAAAATATTTTAAATTATCTAATTTTTGGATACATATAAATAATGTGTTGTAAGCTTCAGAGGAGCAAGAATGTTTTTTTCTTTTGTCAGTATCTAGATTACTAGACACTCAGTATTTCGTGTATGATTGAATGAGTCTGTGAGACATACTGTGAGACACGTATTTTGAAAGTAAACACCAACGAACCTATTTCCTTTACAGAACTAGAGATTTTTTGAATCTATTTGTTTCCTTACAGCTTTCTTTTTGATTACTAATAGGGAGAAATATTGGAAAATATTGAACTAAACCTGGTAAAATAATATTAGTGAATAGAAAATGAATTGAGGTTAAAATATATGTAAAACATTGGCAGAATATATGAACCATTTTATGATTGTGGGACCATTATAGATGCACAGGTTTCACCTTTTAAAGCAATATTGTTAAGAAAAAGGAGTTAAATAAAAATAAGGTAGTATTGGTATTTAAATTATCTATATGAACTTAGGCTAGCATATTCAACCTTTAGACCATGGATAATCTGTTACAGCTGTTTCTGTTGCACCTGTTTTCCTGCTTAATAATTAAATTTCCCGAATCTTAAAATTGGCCTTGTTTTCATCAATTCATCATAATAATGACAGTTTATTGCTATTTAATACTAATATGACTTACCTAATATTATTATATTGTTTCTTAGCTCACTGAAATGCAAGCTGAAAGTAGTTATTATAGTCCTCAAAAAGTAAAATCTAAAGAAGTATTGTGTTGGGAACAAGAAGGAACTACAGTTGAGGTAATCTTTCACCATTTAACATACATTTCAAAAATCTTTTAATGGTTCTTCAAATTAATATTTAATAAATATAGGTTTCAATCATATGTGGTACATTCAAAATATATCTATAGTTTTATATTTTAGTGCTTGGTAGTATTAATGAAATAATTATTCTTTTAACCAAGATTTTATGCAACATACATCTATTTTTTCATTTTATGTGTGTGCACTCATATGTATGTGTATGTGAATATTCATGAAGTGCCAGTGATTGAGATGACAAAGGTTTGAAGATACAAGGATAAGGAAGAAGTTTATTACTTTGATAGAGTTTATGATTTGAGGAGAATAAATTTGGAAAGGCCATAATCCTAAAGCTGTTTTGAATGATTAAGAAATTCTACAAGGGAAGCCTGTAACATTTTTATGAAATTCAAGTTCTTAGTTCTAATGTTTCCTTTCCTCTTACAGGCCCTTATGATGGGAGAGCCTTTTTTTGACTGCCAGATTGGTTTTGTAGGTTGCAGAGCCATGTGCCTTAAAGGAATTATGGGTATTAAAGATTTTGAAGATAATATGAATAGGAATGAAACTGTAAGTCAGAGTCTTCCCTTTTCCTGCTTTTTTTGGATAGAATGCAAGGATAATGAAGTGCTTATTGAAGTGTTTAACCATACCAAAAAATCTGTTAGACTACATATATCTTTGGCTTGAGAGAGGAACTTTACTGTTTTTCCCTGTAAGAAATTATAGAGCTCAGGGGAATTGAGAAAGTTGGTAGCACTTAACACCTGGACAGTAGTTCCAAATACTTTCCAATTCATAAACGTTTCTTCTTTCTTATTTATGGCAGCTACTTGGAGTTCCTTTTCGGTTTGTTAAAATATTCTTTGCCAAAATAGGCAGTGAAAATAGAGACAGCTTTCCTTGTCTTTTTACAGGACTTCAAGTTGTAGTGATTTCTGTTGACTAGTAAATGGGTGTTATAAAAACCAAGGTTTTATTTTCTGAAATGGTCTAATGATATTTCCTCCTGTTAAAAATTTTTGCATTTATATTCAGGAAGCCTGTTTCTTCATTTGTGGTGAAAATTTGAGTATGAAAGGTTTGACATACCTTACAAATTCACTGTTTGATTACCGAAGCCCAGAAAATAATGGTACTCGTGCAGAATTTATCTTGGATGCAGTTCACCATAAGGTCAGAGGATATATATTTGAGCCAAATTCTAGGCCGTGTTTGGGTGGACAGTTTATATGAATACTTGTTATTGTCATATTTGTTCTCAAATGATGTATTCTGAATGCTGTTTGTTTATTGAAACATTTAGAATGTGTTCATCCAGCTTTTATAGCTAGAGAAGTTTGAGGCGTTCACAGAGGTTTCTATGTTTGCATAGTATGGAGCCATAGTTAGATTGTTTATCCATTCCCTGCTGTTAAAATAGTCATGGAGGACACATGTAGGAGTATCTCTTTTAATTTCAGATACTTTTGAGTTTTAGGATTAATGGTGAAAGATGAAGCATTTCACATATTATTATATATATGTCTCAGTATTGTTTAAAGTTTTTATATATGATTATATCATAGTAGAGTAAGTAATTTACATTGTAACTTTTTTCACTAAAGGTTTACTTTTATTGTTGAAAGTAAAGAATTTAATTTTGACCTTCATAATTAACATACCTTTAAATATTTTAGTATATCTTTAGTGTTTACACTGTTTCATATAGGTGCACTGAAATATTTAAGAATCAACTATTTGAGAGTGTACGTTAGACAGTTTTGCAATGGTGATGAAAGTTGAGAGTGTACTGTCCTCCGTTATAGGTACTCATTAACTAGGCATTATTGATAGAGTGGTCAAAATGTCTAGTACAGTTATGGATGCCTTTTTGTGTGGTCTGTAATTGATACGCTTTCTATGTAAGGATATGTGTCTGATTATTGACTTTACAGATTTTAAGTTCAAAAGTCTCTTCTGTACAACATGTTTTCTGTTTGTCTTGGTTGGTTGGCAGGAGACATATACTGAGATAGCTGGAATGCAAAGGTTTGGAGCTTTCTACATGGATTACCTGTATACAATGGAGAACAACAGTGGCAGAGGTACTGGTTTCTTTCTTTTATGTTTGCTTTTCCTCCGGCTTCATCAGAATCAGTTGGTTCTTGACTGGTTTTACTCTGTTACATTAGATTTACCTTGTGTTCCCTTGGAGAATGGTTGAATTTTAATGTCATGTTAATTTTCTTAGGTTCTTGACATTTTTAATTCTTTCTTTGTGAAGCTGATTGAAAAGATATTTTTTATAATCACCTAGAATTAGCTTTCATATGCACCAAATATTAAAATTTTGATAAATTTCATACTATATAAAGTAAAAAAAAGTGTATTTCCTTGTCTGTATTAAATATATTTTGAAGGTATATAGATCTTTTTATTTAAAAAAAGAGCTCATTATTTGAAGCAGAAAAATAGAAATAAATTCTTATAGAAACTGTGGACACATAGTGTTTTATTTTTATGTTTTTTGTTTTTATTCTAATTTTATGTTAACAATCAAATTTTTTTTAGCAATCAAATGTTTTTGAAAATTTGATATTTTATGTGCACATCAGTATATGATATTATGCTTATTATTCCAGTCTTTTTCATGTTGAAAGTTTAGTAAAAACAGGTTCACCATGGTTTTGGTTAATTTTTCATATTCAAAAAATGATTTCTATGTATTCAGTGATAAGTTAGATAATGCAAATGCAAAGAAGACCAAAACATTTCTCAAGAAACTAATAGATAGTATATCAACTATGCACTTAAATAAATTATTGTAATATATCTTATTAAGAATAATATTGTAAGTTAAGAGAGAGCCACGTAAGAAAGTGGCTACTTTTGTCTGTGGGATTGAAGATTTCACAGAGGAGTTGATTTTGAAAAATCACTAAGTTTCATTAGATGAAACCAGAAGGAAAGAGCACTAATTTTGTGCTTCCTCCTTTTGCAATGGATTTCTAAATGTTGATGTTCTCATTGGTCAATTTTTGAATTCACTTCTTTTCCTAAACTCTCTTGGAAATAATCTCATTCTTTTCCATGGATTTAAGTATATGTTATTGATATACCTATATTGTATTTTTCATCCAGAGTCCTTGTTTTTCCTCAGTTTTATTTTGCATTGTTTTCAGGGGTACAGCTCAGTGGATACACAAACATATACTTTGCTTGGTTTCCCTTCTTTAAGATTTAGAATTTAATATCCAATATATACTTGATGTTTTCATTTCTGTGTCTCAAAACAGAATATGTCCAAAATTGAATTATCAATATCTGTACCACCTACTGCCTCTGCTTCTCCCATATTTTTTGTCTACTGTCTCTTTTTTAAAAGATTTTATTTATTTATTTTTAGACAGAGGGGAAGGGAGGGAGAAAGAGGAGAGAAGCATCCATGAGTGGTTGCCTCTCATGCACCCCCTACTGGGGACCTTGCCTGCAACCCAGGTATGTGCCCTGACTGAGAGTCGAACCAGTCACCCTTTGATTCACAGGTTGGCGCTCAATTCACTGAGCCACATTAGCCAGGATGGTTTTCTCTTCTTGGAAAATGATTCTGTAATAAAAGAAAAAACAGAGGTTTGGCTGCCTATTGCCAGAAAAGCCAAACTTGTGAGGCAGATGCAGGTACAAAAGGAGAATGAGGTTTTATTTAGTTGCAGAGTGACCTGGGAGAATGGTGGACTCCTGTTGTGAAGTCCTTTTCTTTGTTCTGCCATCGGAAAAGTCCAGTTGTCCTCAGCAAGGCCAAGACAAATGCCGGTGTCCAGAGTTCCTGCTCCATTTTAAAGCAGAGTCCTCTGGAGCCCTTAGGCAGCTGCTAAGTGATTTTAGTACCCATCCAGGTACCTGAGGTCGTTCCCAGCTGCCTCCTGGAGCCTGCATGTGGAGCTCACATGACCAGGGGCCATGTGGCTGCCTGGGCTTCATGGTGACATGCTCCTGGGTGAGAGAGTGTACGGGCAAGTGCACCACCAGGTGCACAAGAGAGACAGAGGGGGTCCCTCCGGGAGGCCATGTCCATGTGTCTGCTAAGGCCATGTGGCCCATGAAGAAGACAGGCAGGAACACTCTGCGAATCTAGGTCATGAGCTAGAGAGAGAGAGGGAGAGAGCTTCCTTGTCTTCCTGTGATTGTATTTGGATGTGGGATTGACCAGGTGCTTTCTCAGAATGACCAGTCAACTTCTCAAACCTTTGCATGCTTCAGTGGGCTCACCTTCCAACCAATCTCTTCTTTTCCCCAGTCTAGACTAACAGGCTTCTTTGGTCCTGAGCCTCTCCCTGCACCATTTTGACTTTTATGGCCCATATGCTTGTCTTCTCCTGTTCCTGCCCCCACGTCATCTGGTACTGAAGGTAGGGGGAGGGCTTTTTTTCTATCCAGTTATCTTGCTAGCTTTTTGTGTGCGCAGTGTAAGACCTTCCCCCTGCCACCATTTTGGCCGATGGGGGAGACTCCCTGGCATTCTGACTGTTTCACTATAATAGTTCTACCATCTTCTAGTTCTTCAAACCAGAAACCTGGGAATCATCATTCTTATCACCCAGTCCATTAGCATATTTTGTGAAATTTTATCTCCAGATTCTTTGCAGAATCATTCATTCACTAGAATCTAGATTCATTCACTTAAGCTTCCCTGTTATCACTCTCATCCAATCTACTGTATGTTTAGATTTAAATAGCTTTTTTTGACTGGCTTTCTGCTTCCACTCTTACCATCCTATAATCCATACTGCACTAGTTTTCATGTAATTCTTGAGCTTAAAATCCTCCCTGCCTTCACATGGCTTTATTTCAAAATAAAACATAAACAGTTTATGAGATTTTTGATCTTGAATTACTTGGTGGATAGTGATAATCACTAAGGAAGATAGAGACAAGAGAAGATTTTTAGAGGAAAAGATGTTTTGAGGACCCATGGACATTGAAATAGAGATGTTCAGTAGCCAATTAGGTATGTGAAAAGTGCAGCTTAGAGGTTTATGTTCTAAGAACTTGCAAATTGTTATAGTGTTGTAGTTGCCAAATGTAAGCTTGTGGGTTTCTTCTGGTTCATCATGATGTATGTGTATGTGCTATGGATCCAGTATCTTGTGAGGAGGTGGAGCATGAAGTAGTCACCTTTCAAGTAAAGGAAACCTAATGCTGAACATTTTGTTATTTGTACAGCTGCTGCTGCTACTACAGTATTTAAAAAGATAGAAATATGATTTATATTTGCTAGGGTGTTTATATATTTTCTGTCTGAGAAGCTGGTAGTTTGTTTACTTTTGTATTTTTATGTTTTTTATTTCTGTGACTTAGAATACAATGTTATAAATATCTGAGTCTTTAACTTTTTAAAAAAACAAAATATTGGATTATAACATACAAGCTGAAAAGTTCTGTACATTTATGTACAGAATAGCAAAGAAATATAATGTTAACAACTGCATCTTGCCCACACAAGCCAAGGAACAGGACTGTGTCAGCGTCTATGAGCCTCCTGTGTGTGTTGGCGCGTATGTATGCCTTCTCCAGCACACTCTTCTTACTGCCTCACTGTAGGAGACTGCCGTTATGCAACTTATGGTAATTACTTTCTTGCTTTTGTCTTGCTACTCACACATGTACTTTCCCAGTTGTGTAAGCGAGTAATTCCACTGTTACTTTAGCTGTGAATGCCACAGGTACTTTCAAAATGTTTTTATTCATTCACCCAATAATCTATTTATTCCTTGCGTGCTTTTACATAGATGTGCGTGTAAGTTTGCTTCTCTTTATGAATCTGTATTTGCTTAGAATGTAGTGATGGTGATGATGTGATAACATTAGCTAATATTTATTGAATGATTTTAAGGGGTATAAGGTGCTATTCTAAGTGTTTTATACGTATTAACTTCTTTCTTTGTAGTAACCCTATAAGGTGGATAATATTATCCCAATTTTACCAATGAGGAAATAGCTAGCCCTTACAGATGACTAAGTTGGCTAAGATCACACATAACACCTTTATTTGGGATTTAAACTTGGCTAGTCTGATTCTACAACTGCATTTATGACTGCTGTGTTCAGACTTTCTTCTTTCTTGGATTACTTGAAATAAGAAGTTTTTTTAATTTTTAGTATTTATGAACCTAAGAAAAATATTTTTTACAAGAGGATAACTTTAAATACTTTACAGAAATATTTTGTCTAAAATTCTTGCTTTGTTGTGACTTAACGTTTATTTTTATAGTGTAAATGATTAAAAAGTGACCTAAATTTTACCTAAATGTCTAAATGCATGTCATACTATAATTTTACAAAATTTGTAGTGAATTCTGAAATTCTGAAAATGGATATGATTGTTGTGTTTTAAGTAATACATGATTGTATTCTAATTAATGTAAGAAACTAGTAAATGCAGTAAGAAAAAGTATGGATTATTATTTATTTGTGTTGTGGTAAATGATATAATATTATTTTACCCACATTCTAAAATAGCATGTAAATCAAAATTCAGTTAGTAAATTTCCTTTGCTACTGTTTGATAGTGATAAGCATCTCCTGATAGTTATTTTGTTTTAGTTATGCTACTTGAGAGCACTGAAACATTTAAAAAGATAAATTGAAACATTCCTTAATACTATAACTATTTAAATACTGCTGTTGTTATAACTACTGTCTTTCAGGTGTTTTTTATTTAGGAAGTTATTGCAAACTTTTGTTGACCTAAACTAGATGGCTGAAAATGTAACATACAACGGGAAGATTTTACAGACACAGAGATAAAATGGAAACAATTCAGTTATTGGATTGAGGAAAAGGATGAGAGAAAAACATGGTTCATTACCCTTTAGAATCTACATGTCTTGAGAGAGTTGTTGGTATTAATTTAGGGGAATTCTGAAAGAAGGATTCTTGATCCCTACATTATTCTATTTAAGGATTAATTTTTTAGTTTCTGGGGTAGAGGTAAAACAGGCTTTCTTCCTTAAAGGTATGGGTTTTTTTTTTGTTTTTTAATTATATTTTTCAATTACCATTTAGTCCCGTTATACCCACCTTCCTATAGCAATCACCACACTGTTGTCCATGTCCATGAGTCTTTTTTCCATTTTGCTCATCCCGACACCCCTTAACCTCTCCCACCTCTTAGCTGTCATCCTGCTCTGTGTCTATGAGTCTGTCTCTATTTTGCTTCTTAGCGCAGATTGTTCATTAGATTCCACGTATCAGTGAAATCATAGAATATTTGTCTTTTTCTGCCTGGCTTATTTCACTTAGCATAATGTTCTCCAGGTCCATCCATGCTGTTACAAAGGGTAAAACTTTTTCTTTTTTATAGCTGAGTATATTCCATTGTGTAAATATCCCATAGTTTTATCCACTCATGTGCTGATGGACACTTGGGCTGCTTCTGTATCTCGATGATTGTAAATAAAGCTGCAATGAACATAAGGGTGCTGTTGTTCTTTCGAGCTATTGTTTTGGGTTCCTTTAGGTATATTCCCAGAAGTGGGATTGCTGGGTCAAAAGGCAGATCCATTTTTAATTTTTTGAGCTATTGTCTCCATACTACTTTCCACAGTGGCTGCACCAATCTGCATTCCCACCAACAGTGCAGAAAGGTTCCCCTTTCTCTAAAGCCTTGCTAGCACTTGTTTGTTGATTTATTCATGATAGCCATTCTGACAGGTGTGAGGTGATGTCTCATTGTGGTTTTAATTTGCATTTCTCTGATGATTAGTGACGTTGAGCATCTTTTCATATGTCTTTTGGCCATCTGTATGTCCTCTTTGGAGAAGTGTCCATTCTGGTTCTTTGCCCATTTTTTAATTGGGTTGTTTGTTTATTTGGTGTTGAGCTTGTGTTAAGTTCTTTATAAATTTTGGATATCAACCCCTCATCAGGCATATTGGTGAATCTGTTCTCCCATTCTGTGGGCTGTCTTTTCATGCTCTTGAGCATCCTTACAATCATTACTGTAAACTCTCTATCTGATAAATTGCTTGCCTCCATTTCATCTAGTTCTTGTTTTAGACAATACCCTTGTTCTTTTATTTGAGGTCTGTCTCTTTGTCTTCCCATTTTGGTTGCTTCTTAGTATTTGTCTCTATGTATTAGGTAGATCTGCAAGACTCTGCTGCACGTCTAAGTCAAACCCTGCCTGTGACTGGCCCTGGGCAACTGGGTTGGAGCTATCAGTGATCCACAGCATGTGGCTTCCTCTGCTGGGCCTGGGTTTGTGCAGAAAGAACCAGGCTGCACACCAAGGACTGATTTTACTAGCACCAGGCCTGGGGGCAGGTCAGCTGAAGCCTCAGAGCTCCCAGCAATCTGCCTCTCTCTGCAGGCTTTCTGTAGAGTTAAAGAGAGAAAGTCTTCCAGTTGTACTCCTCAGTAGCAGGACTTAAGCACAAACAGGGTGGGGCAGGGTAATGCCTGCCAGCGGGGCTTTTGCTTCCCCTCAGGCAGATGCCACTTGGAGAAGGACGGCCTCTGTCTGCATTGTGGGAATGACTCAGCATAGGGATCCTGGCAGGTGTTCCTTCAGCTCTTTTCCCCAGAGCCACCAGCCCCACACTCTCTCCTCAAGCATCTCTAGTCCACCCTGCCCTTCCTCTGTCAGAGACCAGAGTAAGTAGTAGTAGATGAAATTTTGTGTGTTTGCCCCTTAGGTGGCTCGCTGTCTCTCCTTGGCAGACAGAAACCCTGCTGCTTTTCACATCTGTATGTTATGTTGGTTCCTGTCCCAGTTTTGTTGCTGTAGGCCGGGGAGCCCAGCTTGGGATTGGACCCCAGACTTCTCAGGGGAAACATCTGGCCTTCTTACAAAAAAGGGTTTTCTTACAAAGTCACATTTCTGTGGAAAGCCTAATAATTTTACAGGACTCAAAGCAAGACATTTTCCTTATTTTGAATATTATGATATGCTACTATAGTCCTTCTGGTTATCTTCAAGTTACCCCATCCCAAGAGATAACTCTAGAAATGCTTGGTTTAGCTATGGAAAGTAATGCTTTTTTAATGTGAATGATATATTATTTATACCTAATTTTCAATGTGACTCAGTTTTATTTATATATATCTTAAAATACGTGTAAGATTAACTGTATGCCTTGATGTGACATTTAAGTCTGTGAATTAAGAATACATAAATAATTAATTCATTTTGTCCATGTTACTGGAGACAACTGAACTCCTTTGTTTGAAATGAGGAAAATATATTTTTGAAAAAGTTATTAGAAGGTGTAGATATGGAATTTTTGCATTTTATTGGGCCTTCCTATATTCTCAAGGCATTAAATGCTAGAAAGCCTTATATTCCTCTTTTTGAACTCCAAAATGGCTTAAAAATTACCATATATTGTTAGTTGTAATAGTCAATTTATATGTAAAACCAAATCTCTAATATAAGAAGTATACATACTAGATAAGGAGAAATAACTGTAGGTAGAGCCAAACGTTTTTTAGAATACA
>JAPYXV010000634.1:0-14946 GCA_028533065.1 Trachops cirrhosus | reverse complement strand
GCTTTCAAGTTCCATCCATGCTGTCATAAAGGGTAGGAGCTCCTTCTTTCTTTCTGCTGCATAGAATTCCATTGTGTAAATGTACCATATTTTTTGATCCATTCATTGACTGATGGGCACCTAGGGTGCTTCCAGCACTTGGCTACTGTAAATTGTGCTGCTATGAACATTGGGGTGCAAAGGTTCCTTTGGATTGGTGTTTCAGGGTCCTTAGGATAGAATCCTAGCAGTGGAATTGCTGGGTCAAAAGGCAGATCCATTTTGAGTTTTCTGAAAAAATTCCATACTGTTCTCCATACTGGTTGTATCAGTCTGCAATCCCACCAACAGTGTACTAGGGTTCCCTTTTCTCTACAACCTCTCCAACACTTGTGATTTGTTGCTTTGTTTATGATGGCCATTCTTACCAGTGTAAAGTAGTATCTCATTGTGTTTTTAATTTGCATGTCTCTGATAGCTAGCAATACTGAGTATCTTTTCATGTGTCTCTGGATCCTCTGTATGTCCTCCTTGGAGAAGTGTCTGTTCAAGTCCTTTGCCCATTTTCTAATTGAGTTGCTTGTCTTTTTAGAGTGGAGTCATGTGAGTTCATTATATATTTTGGAGATTAAACCCTTGTCTGAGGTGTCATTGGCAAATATGTTTTCTCATACAGTTGGTTCTCTTTTTATTTTAATACTGTTTTCTTTAGCCACGCAGAAGTTTTTATTTTGATGAGATCCCATTTGTTTATTCTTTCCTTTAGGTTCCTTGCTCTAAAGGATGTGTCAGTAAAATTGTTTCTGCGTGCAATATCTGAGATTTTCCTGCCTATGTTCTCCTCTAAGACTTCCATGGTGTCACAGCATATACTTAAATCTTTTATCCACCTTGAATTTATTTTTGTGTATGGTGTAAGTTGGCGTTTGAGTCTCATTTGTTTACATGTAGCTGTCCACCTCTGCCAACATTTGTTGAAGAGGCTATTGCTACTCCATTTTATGTTGCTACCCTCTTTGTTGAATATTAATTGACCGTAGAGACTTGGATTTATTTCTGGACTCTCTGTTCTGTCCCATCGGTCTATGTGCCTGTTTTTATGCCAGTACTAGGCTGTTTTGATTACAGTGGCCTTGAAATACAGTTTGGTATCGGGTATTGTGATCCCTCCTACGTTGCTTTTCTTTCTCAAAATTGCAGCAGCTATTCGGATGGTTTCTGCTTTTATGTAAATTTTTGAAGTGTTTATTCTATGTCTGTGAAATATGTCATTGGTACTTTAATAGGTATTGCATTGAATCTGTAAATTGCTTTGGGTAGTTTGGACATTTTGATGATGTTAATTCTTCTGATCCATGAACACGGTGTGTGTTTCCATTTCTTTGTGTCTTCCTGGATTCCTTTCTTCAGTGTTGTGTAGTTTTCTGAGTATAGGTCTTTTATCTCCTTGGTTCAGTTTATTCCTAGGTATTCTATTTTTCTTTTTGCTATATCAAATGGGATTTTTTTTTCCTGATTTCTGCTTCTACTGTTTCACTGTTGGTATACAGAAATGCCTTTGATTTCTGGATATTGCCTTTGTATCCTGCTGTTTTGCCAAATTCATTTCTTAGGTCGAGCAGTTTTTTGGCAGAGTCTATAGGATTTTCTGTGTACACTATCATGTCATCTGCAAACAATGACAGTTTTGTTTCCTCCTTTCCCATTTGGATGCCTTTTATTTCCTTTTCTTGTCTGATCGCTGTGGCTAAAGCTTCCAATAGTATGTTGAATAGAAGTGGTGGAACAAAACCTTGTTTTGTTCCTGATCTTAGTGGAAAAGATTTTACTTTTTGCCCATTGAGTCTGATGTTGGCTGTAGGTCTCTCATATACAATCTTTAGTATGTTGACGGATGCTCCCTCCTATCCCAACTTTGCTGAGTGTTTTTATCGTAAACGGGTGCTGTACCTTATCAAATGCTTTTTCCACATCTATTGATATGGTCATGTGATTTTTGTCTTTGCTTTTGTTTATGTGATGTATTACATTTACTGATTTGCGAATACTGTACCGTCCTTGTATCCCTGGGATGAATCCAATTTGGTCATGGTGTATAATCTTTTTAATGTATTGTTGGATGCGGTTCGCCAATATTTTGATGAGGATTTTAGCGTCTGTGTTCATCAGCGATATTGGCCTGAAGTTTTCTCTCTTGTGTCTTTATCTGTTTTTGGTATTAGGATGATGCTGGCTTCATAAAAGGAGTTTGGGAGTCTTCTATCATTTTGGATTTTTTTGGAATGGTCTGTGAAGGACAGGGGTTAGCTGTTCCTTAAGTGCTTTGTAGAATTCCCCTGTGAAACCATCAGGTCCAAGGCTTTTGTGTATCAGTTTTTTGATTAGTGCTTCAATTTCATCTGCTGTTATTGGTCTGTTCAGGCTTTTGCTTCTTCTTCATTGAGTTTTGGAAGATTATATTTTTCTAGAAATTTTTCCATTTCACCTAGGTTTTCAAATTTCTTGGCATACAGTTCTTCATAGTAATTTCTTACAATCCTTTGTATTTCTGTGGTATCAGTTGTAATATCACTTCTTTCATTTCTGTTGTGTTTATTTGGGTCCTCTCTCTTTTGTTCTTCATGAGCCTGCTTAAAGGCTTGTCTATGTTGTTTATTTTTTCAAAGAACAAGCTCCTGGTTTCCTTGATCCTTAGAACTGTGCTATTAGTCTCTACGTCACTTAAATCTGCTCTGATCTTGGTTATTTCCTTCCTTCTTCTTGCTCTGGGCTGTCTTTGTTGTTGTCCCTTGAGTTCCTGTAGGCAAAGGGTTAGGTTGTTTGTTTGAAGTAATTCTATCTTTTTTAGGTAGGCCTGTATCGCTATGAACTTCCCTCTCAGAACAACCTTCGTTGTGTCCCATAAGTTCTGGGTTGTTGTGAGTTCATTTTCTTTTCTTTCCAGAAACTTTTTAATTTCTTCCCTAATTTCATTCTTGACCAATTCATTGCTTAATAGCATGCTATTCAATATACAGGATTTTGAGTGTTTTGCATTTTTTTTCCTTGGGGTAGGTTTCTAATTTCAGTCCCTTGTGGTCGGAGAAAATGCTTGATATGATATCACCTTACTTGAGCTTGTTGAGGCTTGTTATGTGTCCTATCATGTGATCTACCTTTGAAAATGTTCCCTGTGCTTTTGAAAAGAATGTGTATCTAGATTCTTTGGGACGAAGGGATATATATATATATATCCCTTATATCCCTTTTATATATATATATATATATATATAATCAGTAAACTCAATTTCATCTAGGGCATTGTTCAGTGTCACAATGTCTTTGTTGATATTTTGTTTGGAAGACCTGTCCATTTTTGACAGTGGGGTGTTCAAATCCTCTACTATAACTGTGTTGCTGTCAATATCTTTCTTGAAGTCTTCTAAGGTTTTCTTTATGTATTTGGGTGCTCCTATGTTGGGTGCATATATATTTACAATGTTTATGTCTTCTTGATGGGTTCTTCCCTTGAATATTATGAAGTGACCTTCTGGGTCTCTTTTTCTGGCTCTTTTTTTGAAGTCTATTTTGTCAGATATGAGTATTGCTATCCTGACTTTTTTCCCTGTCCATCTGCTTGAAAAATTCATGTCGAGCCCTTCACTTTCAGTCTCTGTAGATCTTTTGTCCTGAGGTGGGTCTCTTGTAGGCAGCACAGTGTGGGTCATGCTGTCTTATCCATTCAGCTATTCTTTGTCTTTTGACTGGAGCATTTAATCCATTCATGTTTAAGGTTAGTATTGATAGGTACTTATTCATTGCCATTTTTGTACCTGTGTTTCTCTCTCTCTCTCTCTCTTTCTCCCTTCCTTCCTTCCTTTCCTTTCCTTTCCTTTCCTTTCCTTTCCTTAAAGCAGTCCCTTTAGCATCTCTTGCAGTGCTGGTTTGGTGGAGGTGTACTCTTTTAGACGTCTTTTGTCTGGGAAGCTTCTTATTTGGCTTTCTAACTTGATTAGGAGCCTTGCTGGGTAAAGTAGCCTTGGTTGCAGGCCTCTGGTTCTCATTACTTGGAATATTTCTTGCCATTCTCTTCTGGCTTGGAGCATTTCCATTGAGAAGTCAGCTGCTAACCTTATCAGGGCTCCCTTGTGTGTTACATCCTGTTTCTCCCCTGCTGCCTTTAAGATTCTCTCTTTGTCTTGCCATTTTAATTATGATGTATCTTGAAGTGGGCCTCTTTGTGTTCCTCTTGATTGGGACTCACTGTGTTTCCTGGTTTTGTGTGACTTTCTCTCTCACCAAATTGGGGAAGTTTTCCATTAATTTCTCAAATAGGTTTTCTATCCCTTGCTCTTCTTCCTCTCCTTCTGGTATCCCTACGGTACGGATATTATCATGTTTCATATTGTCTTGCATTTCTCTTAATCCCTCTTCATTCTTTCTGAGCCTCTTTTCCTTTTCTTGCTCTTTCTGGGTGTGTTTTCCTACTGTGTCCTCTAGCTCGCCGATCCGATCTTCTGCTTCATTGATCCTGCTTTTGATTTCTTCTACTGTGTTCTTCAGTTCAGAAATTGTATTCTTCATTTCCTCTTGGCCCTTGTTGATAGTTTCTGTTTCCTTTTTCATGTTCATATAATTTGCAGTGAGCTCATTGTAGTTTCCCTGTAGTTTCTGGTAATTCACTGTGAGCTCATTGAGCTTCCTGATAACCATTGCTTTGAACTCAATATCTGATAGTTGACTTGCCTCTATGTCATTAGCATTCTTTCTGAGGCTTCCTCCTTTCCCTTCATTTGGGGATTGTTTCTTTGTCTTCTCATTGTTTGTGAGACTCCCCTTGTTAGCCTCAGCTTCTTAAATTGATCTGTTCTGGCTCCCTGGGTTTATGGTGTGAACTTCTGTGGTAGAATACCTGTGAGGTTCAGTGGTTCAGTCTCCTTGATCCCCTGAGCTCACTGGTCTTGGGCTGTCCTTTAAGTTGGCTCTGTGTTTGTCTTTGGGTTTTGATTGTTGTTGGGTCTTTCTTTGGTGGGTCCTTCCCACCAGCTGGTTAACTGAGGGTCACTCTGTCCACCATCTCTTGTATTTTGTTGTGCTGGTGAGGGCAACTTGTGTCAAAGCTGGTTCTTCTGTCTGTACGAGGTTTTGTGTTGAAGCTGGGTCTTCCGTTTGTACAAGGTTTTGAGGATTCTCTCTCGCTCTTGTTCAGTTGTTTGTTCTGGGTAATTTCTCCACTATTTAGTTGTATTTCCAGAGAGGTCCTGGATTGAGGTTAGTGTGGCTTCCACTCCCTCCTTCACCTTCTTCTGTTGTTATGTGTTGGTGGTTCCTTTGTTGTTGGGTTTCCTCTTGCAGTGGGTATCCTGGTGTTCATGGCTTCCACCTACCTACTCTTTTTTGTGATCAGTTGGAGGGAGAAGGCAAAATGGTTTAAGAAAATAAGAGTATGTTCCATGATATTTATAGTAGCAGCCGGCAGAGAGAGATAGGAGATCCTTTGACTATGTGTAGTGTTAACCGTGATCTTCCACCCAACTAGCTACTTTTTAGAAAGGATGGAAAGAAGATAAGATTCTTGTTGGGGAGGGAAGGATTGTAAGTTGAATCTAGAAAGCAGCAAGGTTGTGGGAGGTCCGATTCTGAGGTAAGGTGAGAGTAAAGGGTAGTAAATAAGTGTAGTGTGTGAGAGAATAGAGTTAACCACTACAGTAATAAAGTTCAGGAAACCGTGAAGTGGACTAAGATCTGGGAGGGGTGTTGTGAAGTATTTACAATTGTATGGAACAACTATTATTTACAATAATATTAGAGCAACAATCATATGACAGAATCTGTGTGATCTGGATAACAAGAATAGGGAGTATAGGACCTTGAGTAGTGTGCTAATGGAACGCAAGTGAAGTGAAGGACAGTAAATTAGCAATACACTATGAAAGAGAGAACAGGGGAAACCTCTCAAGTGATACAATATAACCAGCCAAGCAAAGCAGACTATACAGAAAGAAGAGGAAATCAAAAATACTATTAAAATAAAAGATGTAAGAATAATGAAGAAAAATGATAATACCAATACGCAATAACTTGCAGGTTCTCTGTAATAGCAAAGTGTAATTTTTCTCACTGTCTCAGCTGTTGGGATGACCCCTCTTGGGGCCCAACTCTGGGTCAACTCTGGTCTTTTCACAGTTCCAGGTTTTTTGTGTCACTTGTGGAATTAAAAAAAAAGAAGGAAGGAAGAAGAGATAAAATGGGAAAGGAAGAAGGAATAAAACAAGAAAGAAGAGAGCGTAAAGGAATTGAGAGATAAAAATAATAAAAATTAAAAAATAAAACATTACTTAAAAACAAACAAAGAAACCTCTTGCTCAGTTCAAACTGGCCACACTGCTTTTCTGGTCTTGCTGGCTGCAGCAGGCTTAGGGGCTTTTCTCCCTTACCGATCAGCACTCAGTCAACCTCACAGGCACTCTCCCCAGAGCTAGCCTCATGCCTCTCGGAGGGGCCTTGGTTGTGGGATCCAGGCCTTCCTCAGAGCGCACTCTCCCCCTGGGTTGCTGCTCTGGGCTGGGGTCTTCCGCAGAGAGCATTCTGCCCCTGTAGTGGGCGCGCGGGCTCAACCAGGCCACCTGCGGCCCCACAGGTTCCGGTGCGCACCCTTCCTAGTGCTATAGGAGTGCGCAGGGCTTCCCGAGCTCCCTTAGAAGCGCTGTCCCACTGGGTGTGGAGGAGGCTGGAGTGCAGGGGAATTCCCCAAACAGTGTCTCTTTTCTCACTTTTTCTTTTTGAGAAATTACTCCTACTCAAGCCTGCTGCTCCATACAGTGGCCTGGCCTCTCACACAGCCCAATTCTCCAGCCAGACTGGGGACTATTGGGGTCAGGGCCCCTCACAGTGACTCTCAGCTCTCTGCAGCTGGCATCCACAGACTCTGTGGGTGCTCACAGCCCCTGTGTGTTTGCCACTTAGTCCTTATTCCCCTCTCTGTGACTTCAGGTAACCAGGTCTCTCCGGGTCTTGCTCAAACCTTGTTTGGCAGGGGAGGGAGCCCTCTGGGTCTCTCCCACAACCCCTGTGGCAGACCCAGTGGGCGCCGGGCTTGGGGGTGCAGCTGCCCTGGTCCCAGGGACCTTACTGTCCATAAGCACTCTCTTTACCATCTGGTTTTTCAATGTCCTCTACAATTTTTGGTCTCCTATCTTTATATATGCTGGAGTACTGTTGGCTGTTTGCTCTGTTTCTCCATAGATCAGCTAGGTTTTTCTCCCCTGTGTAGGGGGAAGTGGAATCTGCTCCCTCCTACCTCTCCGCCATCTTCCTCTCTCCCTCAATGAGTATTTTAACACAAACAATGAGTATGGACTGACCATTAAAACAGGTGTGTGAGAGAACTAGCCCAGTAACCTTAGACATAATTCAGAAGTTACCTATTTTAATTTTTCTCATTGATCAAACAGCGATCTGTCTAATCACAGCAAAGTGAACAGATTGGCTGTTTAAAAAAACTGAATTTTGCAAGTGACTATTTGTAATGAAGAAGATTCAAAACTCCCTAACTACCTTTACTTGCATGAAAAAAACAACTTAAAATATTAATAAGGATGTGGCTGTAGCATTTTCTCAGTTTGTTCCAGCTATCTAGTGAAATATTTGACTTTTTTGTCATGGTTTAAAAATCTAACATTTGGAGACTGGAGATGGCGGAGAGGTAGAAGGGAGCAGATTCCACTTCCCCCTACACAGGGGAGAAAAACCTAGCTGATCTATGGAGAAACAGAGCAAACAGCCAACAGTACTCCAGCATATATAAAGATAGGAGACCAAAAATTGTAGAGGACATTGAAAAACCAGATGGTAAAGAGAGTGCTTATGGACAGTAAGGTCCCTGGGACCAGGGCAGCTGCACCCCCAAGCCCGGCGCCCACTGGGTCTGCCACAGGGGTTGTGGGAGAGACCCAGAGGGCTCCCTCCCCTGCCAAACAAGGTTTGAGCAAGACCCGGAGAGACCTGGTTACCTGAAGTCACAGAGAGGGGAATAAGGACTAAGTGGCAAACACACAGGGGCTGTGAGCACCCACAGAGTCTGTGGATGCCAGCTGCAGAGAGCTGAGAGTCACTGTGAGGGGCCCTGACCCCAATAGTCCCCAGTCTGGCTGGAGAATTGGGCTGTGTGAGAGGCCAGGCCACTGTATGGAGCAGCAGGCTTGAGTAGGAGTAATTTCTCAAAAAGAAAAAGTGAGAAAAGAGACACTGTTTGGGGAATTCCCCTGCACTCCAGCCTCCTCCACACCCAGTGGGACAGCGCTTCTAAGGGAGCTCGGGAAGCCCTGCGCACTCCTATAGCACTAGGAAGGGTGCGCACCGGAACCTGTGGGGCCGCAGGTGGCCTGGTTGAGCCCGCGCGCCCACTACAGGGGCAGAATGCTCTCTGCGGAAGACCCCAGCCCAGAGCAGCAACCCAGGGGGAGAGTGCGCTCTGAGGAAGGCCTGGATCCCACAACCAAGGCCCCTCCGAGAGGCATGAGGCTAGCTCTGGGGAGAGTGCCTGTGAGGTTGACTGAGTGCTGATCGGTAAGGGAGAAAAGCCCCTAAGCCTGCTGCAGCCAGCAAGACCAGAAAAGCAGTGTGGCCAGTTTGAACTGAGCAAGAGGTTTCTTTGTTTGTTTTTAAGTAATGTTTTATTTTTTAATTTTTATTATTTTTATCTCTCAATTCCTTTACGCTCTCTTCTTTCTTGTTTTATTCCTTCTTCCTTTCCCATTTTATCTCTTCTTCCTTCCTTCTTTTTTTTTAATTCCACAAGTGACACAAAAAACCTGGAACTGTGAAAAGACCAGAGTTGACCCAGAGTTGGGCCCCAAGAGGGGTCATCCCAACAGCTGAGACAGTGAGAAAAATTACACTTTGCTATTACAGAGAACCTGCAAGTTATTGCGTATTGGTATTATCATTTTTCTTCATTATTCTTACATCTTTTATTTTAATAGTATTTTTGATTTCCTCTTCTTTCTGTATAGTCTGCTTTGCTTGGCTGGTTATATTGTATCACTTGAGAGGTTTCCCCTGTTCTCTCTTTCATAGTGTATTGCTAATTTACTGTCCTTCACTTCACTTGCGTTCCATTAGCACACTACTCAAGGTCCTATACTCCCTATTCTTGTTATCCAGATCACACAGATTCTGTCATATGATTGTTGCTCTAATATTATTGTAAATAATAGTTGTTCCATACAATTGTAAATACTTCACAACACCCCTCCCAGATCTTAGTCCACTTCACGGTTTCCTGAACTTTATTACTGTAGTGGTTAACTCTATTCTCTCACACACTACACTTATTTACTACCCTTTACTCTCACCTTACCTCAGAATCGGACCTCCCACAACCTTGCTGCTTTCTAGATTCAACTTACAATCCTTCCCTCCCCAACAAGAATCTTATCTTCTTTCCATCCTTTCTAAAAAGTAGCTAGTTGGGTGGAAGATCACGGTTAACACTACACATAGTCAAAGGATCTCCTATCTCTCTCTGCCGGCTGCTACTATAAATATCATGGAACATACTCTTATTTTCTTAAACCATTTTGCCTTCTCCCTCCAACTGATCACAAAAAAGAGTAGGTAGGTGGAAGCCATGAACACCAGGATACCCACTGCAAGAGGAAACCCAACAACAAAGGAACCACCAACACATAACAACAGAAGAAGGTGAAGGAGGGAGTGGAAGCCACACTAACCTCAATCCAGGACCTCTCTGGAAATACAACTAAATAGTGGAGAAATTACCCAGAACAAACAACTGAACAAGAGCGAGAGAGAATCCTCAAAACCTTGTACAAACGGAAGACCCAGCTTCAACACAAAACCTCGTACAGACAGAAGAACCAGCTTTGACACAAGTTGCCCTCACCAGCACAACAAAATACAAGAGATGGTGGACAGAGTGACCCTCAGTTAACCAGCTGGTGGGAAGGACCCACCAAAGAAAGACCCAACAACAATCAAAACCCAAAGACAAACACAGAGCCAACTTAAAGGACAGCCCAAGACCAGTGAGCTCAGGGGATCAAGGAGACTGAACCACTGAACCTCACAGGTATTCTACCACAGAAGTTCACACCATAAACCCAGGGAGCCAGAACAGATCAATTTAAGAAGCTGAGGCTAACAAGGGGAGTCTCACAAACAATGAGAAGACAAAGAAACAATCCCCAAATGAAGGGAAAGGAGGAAGCCTCAGAAAGAATGCTAATGACATAGAGGCAAGTCAACTATCAGATATTGAGTTCAAAGCAATGGTTATCAGGAAGCTCAATGAGCTCACAGTGAATTACCAGAAACTACAGGGAAACTACAATGAGCTCACTGCAAATTATATGAACATGAAAAAGGAAACAGAAACTATCAACAAGGGCCAAGAGGAAATGAAGAATACAATTTCTGAACTGAAGAACACAGTAGAAGAAATCAAAAGCAGGATCAATGAAGCAGAAGATCGGATCGGCGAGCTAGAGGACACAGTAGGAAAACACACCCAGAAAGAGCAAGAAAAGGAAAAGAGGCTCAGAAAGAATGAAGAGGGATTAAGAGAAATGCAAGACAATATGAAACATGATAATATCCGTACCGTAGGGATACCAGAAGGAGAGGAAGAAGAGCAAGGGATAGAAAACCTATTTGAGAAATTAATGGAAAACTTCCCCAATTTGGTGAGAGAGAAAGTCACACAAAACCAGGAAACACAGTGAGTCCCAATCAAGAGGAACACAAAGAGGCCCACTTCAAGATACATCATAATTAAAATGGCAAGACAAAGAGAGAATCTTAAAGGCAGCAGGGGAGAAACAGGATGTAACACACAAGGGAGCCCTGATAAGGTTAGCAGCTGACTTCTCAATGGAAATGCTCCAAGCCAGAAGAGAATGGCAAGAAATATTCCAAGTAATGAGAACCAGAGGCCTGCAACCAAGGCTACTTTACCCAGCAAGGCTCCTAATCAAGTTAGAAAGCCAAATAAGAAGCTTCCCAGACAAAAGACGTCTAAAAGAGTACACCTCCACCAAACCAGCACTGCAAGAGATGCTAAAGGGACTGCTTTAAGGAAAGGAAAGGAAAGGAAAGGAAAGGAAAGGAAAGGAAAGGAAAGGAAAGGAAAGGAAGGAAGGAAGGGAGAAAGAGAGAGAGAGAGAGAGAAACACAGGTACAAAAATGGCAATGAATAAGTACCTATCAATACTAACCTTAAACATGAATGGATTAAATGCTCCAGTCAAAAGACAAAGAATAGCTGAATGGATAAGACAGCATGACCCACACTGTGCTGCCTACAAGAGACCCACCTCAGGACAAAAGATCTACAGAGACTGAAAGTGAAGGGCTCGACATGAATTTTTCAAGCAGATGGACAGGGAAAAAAGTCAGGATAGCAATACTCATATCTGACAAAATAGACTTCAAAAAAAGAGCCAGAAAAAGAGACCCAGAAGGTCACTTCATAATATTCAAGGGAAGAACCCATCAAGAAGACATAAACATTGTAAATATATATGCACCCAACATAGGAGCACCCAAATACATAAAGAAAACCTTAGAAGACTTCAAGAAAGATATTGACAGCAACACAGTTATAGTAGAGGATTTGAACACCCCACTGTCAAAAATGGACAGGTCTTCCAAACAAAATATCAACAAAGACATTGTGACACTGAACAATGCCCTAGATGAAATTGAGTTTACTGATTATATATATATATATATATATATAAAAGGGATATAAGGGATATATATATATATATCCCTTCGTCCCAAAGAATCTAGATACACATTCTTTTCAAAAGCACAGGGAACATTTTCAAAGGTAGATCACATGATAGGACACATAACAAGCCTCAACAAGCTCAAGTAAGGTGATATCATATCAAGCATTTTCTCCGACCACAAGGGACTGAAATTAGAAACCTACCCCAAGGAAAAAAAATGCAAAACACTCAAAATCCTGTATATTGAATAGCATGCTATTAAGCAATGAATTGGTCAAGAATGAAATTAGGGAAGAAATTAAAAAGTTTCTGGAAAGAAAAGAAAATGAACTCACAACAACCCAGAACTTATGGGACACAACGAAGGTTGTTCTGAGAGGGAAGTTCATAGCGATACAGGCCTACCTAAAAAAGATAGAATTACTTCAAACAAACAACCTAACCCTTTGCCTACAGGAACTCAAGGGACAACAACAAAGACAGCCCAGAGCAAGAAGAAGGAAGGAAATAACCAAGATCAGAGCAGATTTAAGTGACGTAGAGACTAATAGCACAGTTCTAAGGATCAAGGAAACCAGGAGCTTGTTCTTTGAAAAAATAAACAACATAGACAAGCCTTTAAGCAGGCTCATGAAGAACAAAAGAGAGAGGACCCAAATAAACACAACAGAAATGAAAGAAGTGATATTACAACTGATACCACAGAAATACAAAGGATTGTAAGAAATTACTATGAAGAACTGTATGCCAAGAAATTTGAAAACCTAGGTGAAATGGAAAAATTTCTAGAAAAATATAATCTTCCAAAACTCAATGAAGAAGAAGCAAAAGCCTGAACAGACCAATAACAGCAGATGAAATTGAAGCACTAATCAAAAAACTGATACACAAAAGCCTTGGACCTGATGGTTTCACAGGGGAATTCTACAAAGCACTTAAGGAACAGCTAACCCCTGTCCTTCACAGACCATTCCAAAAAAATCCAAAATGATAGAAGACTCCCAAACTCCTTTTATGAAGCCAGCATCATCCTAATACCAAAAACAGATAAAGACACAAGAGAGAAAACTTCAGGCCAATATCGCTGATGAACACAGACGCTAAAATCCTCATCAAAATATTGGCGAACCGCATCCAACAATACATTAAAAAGATTATACACCATGACCAAATTGGATTCATCCCAGGGATACAAGGACGGTACAGTATTCGCAAATCAGTAAATGTAATACATCACATAAACAAAAGCAAAGACAAAAATCACATGACCATATCAATAGATGTGGAAAAAGCATTTGATAAGGTACAGCACCCGTTTACGATAAAAACACTCAGCAAAGTTGGGATAGGAGGGAGCATCCGTCAACATACTAAAGATTGTATATGAGAGACCTACAGCCAACATCAGACTCAATGGGCAAAAAGTAAAATCTTTTCCACTAAGATCAGGAACAAAACAAGGTTTTGTTCCACCACTTCTATTCAACATACTATTGGAAGCTTTAGCCACAGCGATCAGACAAGAAAAGGAAATAAAAGGCATCCAAATGGGAAAGGAGGAAACAAAACTGTCATTGTTTGCAGATGACATGATAGTGTACACAGAAAATCCTATAGACTCTGCCAAAAAACTGCTCGACCTAAGAAATGAATTTGGCAAAACAGCAGGATACAAAGGCAATATCCAGAAATCAAAGGCATTTCTGTATACCAACAGTGAAACAGTAGAAGCAGAAATCAGGAAAAAAAAATCCCATTTGATATAGCAAAAAGAAAAATAGAATACCTAGGAATAAACTGAACCAAGGAGATAAAAGACCTATACTCAGAAAACTACACAACACTGAAGAAAGGAATCCAGGAAGACACAAAGAAATGGAAACACACACCGTGTTCATGGATCAGAAGAATTAACATCATCAAAATGTCCAAACTACCCAAAGCAATTTACAGATTCAATGCAATACCTATTAAAGTACCAATGACATATTTCACAGACATAGAATAAACACTTCAAAAATTTACATAAAAGCAGAAACCATCCGAATAGCTGCTGCAATTTTGAGAAAGAAAAGCAACGTAGGAGGGATCACAATACCCGATACCAAACTGTATTTCAAGGCCACTGTAATCAAAACAGCCTAGTACTGGCATAAAAACAGGCACATAGACCGATGGGACAGAACAGAGAGTCCAGAAATAAATCCAAGTCTCTACGGTCAATTAATATTCAACAAAGAGGGTAGCAACATAAAATGGAGTAGCAATAGCCTCTTCAACAAATGTTGGCAGAGGTGGACAGCTACATGTAAACAAATGAGACTCAAACGCCAACTTACACCATACACAAAAATAAATTCAAGGTGGATAAAAGATTTAAGTATATGCTGTGACACCATGGAAGTCTTAGAGGAGAACATAGGCAGGAAAATCTCAGATATTGCACGCAGAAACAATTTTACTGACACATCCTTTAGAGCAAGGAACCTAAAGGAAAGAATAAACAAATGGGATCTCATCAAAATAAAAACTTCTGCGTGGCTAAAGAAAACAGTATTAAAATAAAAAGAGAACCAACTGTATGAGAAAACATATTTGCCAATGACACCTCAGACAAGGGTTTAATCTCCAAAATATATAATGAACTCACATGACTCCACTCTAAAAAGACAAGCAACTCAATTAGAAAATGGGCAAAGGACTTGAACAGACACTTCTCCAAGGAGGACATACAGAGGATCCAGAGACACATGAAAAGATACTCAGTATTGCTAGCTATCAGAGACATGCAAATTAAAAACACAATGAGATACTACTTTACACTGGTAAGAATGGCCATCATAAACAAAGCAACAAATCACAAGTGTTGGAGAGGTTGTAGAGAAAAGGGAACCCTAGTACACTGTTGGTGGGATTGCAGACTGATACAACCAGTATGGAGAACAGTATGGAATTTTTTCAGAAAACTCAAAATGGATCTGCCTTTTGACCCAGCAATTCCACTGCTAGGATTCTATCCTAAGGACCCTGAAACACCAATCCAAAGGAACCTTTGCACCCCAATGTTCATAGCAGCACAATTTACAGTAGCCAAGTGCTGGAAGCACCCTAGGTGCCCATCAGTCAATGAATGGATCAAAAAATATGGTACATTTACACAATGGAATTCTATGCAGCAGAAAGAAAGAAGGAGCTCCTACCCTTTATGACAGCATGGATGGAACTTGAAAGC
>JAPYXV010000633.1:0-14948 GCA_028533065.1 Trachops cirrhosus | reverse complement strand
TTTTTTGTCTTCCTGTAGTGGAGTCATGTGAATTCTTTATGTATTTTGGAGATCAAACCCTTGTCCAAGGTATCATTGGCAAAAATGTTTTCCCATACAGTTGGTTCTCTTTTCATTTTAATGCTGTTTTCTTTAGCCATGCAGAAGCTTTTTATTTTGATGAGGTCCCATTTGTTTATTCTTTCCTTTATGTCCCTTGCTTTAGGGGACATATCAGTGAAGATGTTGCTTCATGGACTGTCTGAGATTTTCCTGCTGATGTTTTCCTCTAGGACTTTTATGGTGTCATGACTTATATTTAAGTCTTTTATCCACCTTAAATTTATTTTTGTGTATGGTGTAAGTTGGTGACCAAGTTTCATTTTTTTGCATGTAGCTGTCCAGATCTCCCAACACCACTTGTTGAAGAGGCTATTTTTACTCCATTTTATGCTTCTTCCCCCTTTGTCAAATAGTAATTGACCATAGAGATTTGGGTTTATTTCTGGGCTCTCTGTTCTGTTCCACTGTTTCATGTGTCTGTTCTTATGCCAGTACAAGGCTATTTTGATTACAGTGGCCTTGTAATATAGTTTAGTATCAGGTATTATGATCCCTCCTGCTTTGTTCTTTCTCACAATTGCTGCAGCTATTTGGGGTTGTTTATGGTTCCATATAAATTTCTGGAATGTTTGTGCTATGTCTGTGAAATATGTCATTGCTACTTTAATAGGGATTGCATTGAATCTATAAATTGCTTTGAGTAGTATGGCCATTTTGATTATATTAATTTTCCAATCCATGAGCATGGTACATGCTTCCATTTGTTTGTGTCTTCCTTGATTTCTTTCTTCAGTATTGTATAGTTTTTTGAGTGTAGGTCTCTTGCCTCCTTGGTTAGGTTTATTCCTAGGTATTTTATTTTTCTTATTGTTATATCAAATGGGATTTTTTTCCGATTTCTGTTTCTGATATTTCATTGTTGGTGTACAAAAATGCTTTTGATTTCTGAATATTGACTTTATGACCTGCTGTTTTGCCAAATTCATTTATTAGGGGGCATAGTTTTTTGGTGGAATCTATAGGATTTTCTATGTACACTGTCATGTTATCTGCAGACAATGACAGTTTTACTTCCTCCTTTCCAATTTGGATGTCTTTTATTTCTTTTTCTTGTCTGATTGCTGTGGCTAGCACTTCCAATACTATGTTGAATAGGAGTGGTGAGAGCAGTCATCCTTGTCTTATTCCTGATCTTAGTGGGAAAGTTCTAAGTTTTTGCCCATTGAATATGATGTTGACTGTAGGTCTCTCATATATGGCCTTTATTATGTTGAGGAATGCTCCCTCTATTCCCACTTTGCTGAGAGTTTTTATCATAAATGGGTGCTGTACCTTACCAAATGCTTTCTCTGCATCTATTGATATGATCATGTGATTTTTGTCTTTGCTTTGGTTTATGTGATGTATTACATTTACTGATTTGTGAATATTGAACCATCCTTGCATCCCTGGGATGAATCCCACTTGGTCATGGTGTATGATCTTTCTAATGAATTGTTGAATGCGGTTTGTCAATGCTTTGTTGAGGATTTTAGCGTCTATGTTCATCAGCGATATTGGCCTGAAGTTTTCTTTCTATGTTGTGTTTTTATCTGGTTCTTTCTTTGTTGTGTCAGCATAGGATGATGCATAGGGAGTCTTCCATCTTCTTGAATCTTTTGGAATAATCTGTGAAGGGTGGAGGTTAGCTCTATTTAAATGCTTTGTAAACTACTGTGAAACCGTCTGGTCCAGGGCTTTTGTGTGTCGGACACTTTTTATTACTGCTTAAATTTCATTTGCTATTATTGGTCTGTTCAGGCTTTCTGCTTCTTCATTCAGTTTTGGAAGATTATATTTTTCTAGGGATTTGTCCATTTCAACCAGGTTTTCAAATTTCTTGGCATACAGTTCTTTGTACTAATTTCTTACAATTCTTTGTATTTCTGTGGTATCAGTTGTAATCTCTCCTCTTTCATTTCTGATTGTGTTATTTGGGTCCTCATTCTTTTTTTGTTGATGAGTCTGCTTAAAGGCTTGTTGATTTTGTTTATCTTTTCAAAGAACCAGCTCCTGGATTCATTGATCCTTAGAATTGTGCTTTTAGTCTCTATGTCATTTAATTCTGCTTTGGTCTTGGCTATTTCCTTCTTTCTACTTGCTCTGGGCTGTCTTTGTTGTTGGTCCTCGAGTTCTTGTAGGCGTAGGGTTAGGTTGTTTGTTTGAAATGTTTCTATCTTTTTTAAGTAGGCCTGTATCGCTATGAATGTCCCTCTCAGGACTGCCTTTGCTGTGTCCCATAAGTTTTGGATTGTGAGTTCATTTTCATTTGTTTCCAGAAACTTTTTGATTTCTTCCCTAATTTCATTCTTGACCCATTCATTGTTTAATAGCATGTTATTCAATCTCCATGAGTTTGAGTGTTTTGGGTTTTTTTCCTTGAGGTTGGTTTCTAGTTTAAGTCCCTTGTGGTCAGAGAAAATGCTTGATATGATTTCAATATTCTTAAATTTGTTGAGGCTTGTTTTGTGTCCTATCATGTGGTCTATCTCAGAAAATGTTCTATGTGCATTTGCAAAGAATGTGTATTTTGCTTGTTTGGGATGAAAGACTCTATATATATCAGTGAAGTCCATTTATTTGGTCTAGGGCATTGTTCAATGTCATAATACCTTTGTTGATATTTTGTTTGGAAGATCTGTCCATTTTTGACAGTGGGGTGTTAAAATCACCTACTGTGATTGTGTTGTTGTCAGTATCTTTCCTGAAGTTCTCCAAGATTTTCTTTATGTATTTGGGTGCTCCTATGTTGGGTGCATATATGTTTACAATGTTTATGTCTTCTTGATGGATTCTTCCCTTGAGTATTATGAAATGATCTTCTGGGTGTCTTTTTATAGCTCTTTTTTTTGAAGTACGTTTTGTTTGATATGAGTATTGCTACTCCAGCTTTTTCTTCCTGTCCGTTTGCTTGGAAAATTTGTTTCCAGTCCTTCACTTTCAGTCTGTGTAGGTCTTTGTTCTGAGGTGGGTCTCTTGTAGGCAGCATATGTGTGGGTCATGCTTTCCAATCCATTTAGCTATTCTGTGTCTTTTGATTGGGGCATTTAATCCATTACGTTTAAAGTTATTATTGATAGGTACTTATTTATTGTCATTTTTTCATACCTGTGTTCCTCTCTCTTTTACTGTTTTTCTTCCTGTTCGTAAAGCAGACCCTTCAGCATCTCTTGCAGAGCTGGTTTGAAGGAGGTGTATTCTTTGAGTCTTCTTTTGTCCAGGAAGCTCCTTGTTTGGCCTTTCATTTTAATTTAGAGCCTTGCTGAATAAAGTAGTCTTGGTTGTAGGCCTCTGATTTTCATTGCTTGGAGTATTTCTTGCCCTTCCCTTCTGGCATGGAGCGTTTCCATTGAGAAGTCAGCTGCTAGCCTAATTGGGGCTCCCTTGTATGTTACTTCCTGTTTCTCCCTTGCTGCCTTTAAGATTCTCTTTTTGTCTTGGAATTTTGCCATTTTAATTATGATGTGTCTTGAAGTTGGCGTCTTTGGGTTCCTCTTGATTGGGACTCCCTGTGTCTCCAGGATTTGTGTGACTTTTTGTCTCATCTAATTAGGGAAGTTTTCCATCATTACTTTTTCAAACAGGTTTTCTCTCCCTTGTTCTTCTTCTTCTTCTCCTTCTGGTATCCCTATTATACAGATACTATTATGTTGCATGTTTTCCTGCATTTCCCTTAACTTCTCTTTCTTCTTTCTGAGACTCTTTTCCTTTCTTGCTCTGTTTGGGTGTTTTTTTCTACCTTGTCCTCCAGCTTGCTTATCAGATCTTCTGCTTCATCTAAGCCTGCTTTTGATTCCTTCTACTGTATTCTTCAGTTCAGAGATTGTATTCTTCGTTTCCTTTTTGCCCTTGCTGATAGTTTCTGTTTCCTTTTTCATGCTGATATAGTTTGTAGTGAATTCATTGTAGTTTCCCTATAGTTTTTGGTAATTCTCTGTCAGCTCATTGAGCTTCCTTATAACCATTGCTTTGAGCACAATATCTGATAGTTGAGTTGCCTCTATTTCATTTAGCATTCTTTCTGAGGCTTCCTTTTTTCCTTTCATTTGGGGATTTTTTTTTCTTCCCATTGTTTGTGAGAGTCTTCTTGTTTGCTTCCACTTCTTTTTTTTTCTTAAGAGTTTATTTATTTATTTTTAGAGAGGGGAAGGGAGGGTAAAGGAGAGAGAGAGAGAAACACCAATGTGTGGTTGTCTCTCATGTGGTCCCCACTGGGGACCTGGCCCACAACCCAGGCATGTGCCCTGACTGGGAATCGAACCTGCGATCCTTTGGTTCGCAGCCCACACTCAATCTCCTGAGCTACACCAGCCAGGGCTGCTTCTGCTTCTTAAATTGATTTCTTCTGATTCCCTAGATTTATGGTGTGAACTTCTATAGTGGAAGACCTGTGAGATTCAGTGGTGCAGTCTCCTTGATCTCCTGAGCTTGCTGGTCTTGGGCTGATGTTTATGTTGGCTCTCTGTATGTATTTGGGTTTTGATTATTGTTGTGTCTCTCTTTGGTGGGTCCTTCCCTCCAGCTGGTTAACTGAGGGTCACTCCATCCACCACGTCTTGTATTCTGTTGTGCAGGTGTGGACAGGTTGTGTTAAAACTGGTTCTTCTTTGTGTACAAGGTTTTGAGGCTTCTCTCTGACTCTTGTTCAGTTGTTTGTTCTGGGTAATTTCTCCAACATTTAGTTGTATTTCCAGAATGGTCCTGGGTTGAGGTTACTGTGGCTTCCACTCCCTCCCACCTTCTGTTGTTATCTGTTGGTGGGTTTCCTCTTCCAGCAGATATAGTGGTGTTCATAGCTCCCACCTACTTGTCTGATTTTTCCATATCCTCTACAATTTTGATGTGCTCTACAAGATTGTCTTTAATCTTCATATATGCTGGGATACCATTGGCTGTTGCTCTGTTCCTCAGAAGATTGGCTAGGTGAAGTGGACTCTGCTCTGCCACGTCCTCTTCCAGCCATGTTGTCTGACAAGGTCCAGACATGGAAAGAAGGAATTCATCTTCCAGGGAGAGGACGTGGCATGGGAGTGGGCTTAATCACTATTATTGGAACATTAGTACTAGGAACAGTTTTGTTTTTTGCTCTGAGTCTGACTAACATGAGAAATGTGCAAAATACAGCTCAGGGTAAGTTAATGTTTAATAAAAGTAGTGAGAGAAATTCTAAAGAAACACTGAGTTTCCCTTCGTCCACTAGTGCATGTCCAGAATGTATTAATAAATCTAAATGGTTAATGTATGTAGGCGTGATTGCCATAGTTGTGGTTAATAGAAACAGTTCATCAATAGAAACAGTTTCTGAGGAAAATTCTGTTCCTCACTATTCAATTTTAATAAACAATAGTTGATTCTTAAATCACCCCTTGTATCTTAGCATCAGAAAGTTTGTGTTCGTATACCTTCATTGGTTAGCTGATTAAAATCCTCTCAGTCTAAATAACCTTTGTTTAACATGGTTGATCTGTGGAACCTCTTATACTCTTTGAAGTTATATCTTTGTTTAATATGATTGATTTATAATATGATTGATCTATAAGCATGATAGTCATAGCAACAAAAAATGAAATAAAAGGCCTGAGGAAAGTACGAGCCTTGCCTCGAGCCTCACCTCTTGGCCACTCACCTTTCCTTGAGTCTGGTGTCTGATTTCGGCAGCCCTGCAGATAGTGAAAGCCCCGGGTGAGGAAACAGTAAACGTGTGTGAGTGATTGGTTTTAACTCCAGGAGCCCTGGCTTATGGAGTTTGAGTGGGTCCTACCCTGCGTTTCCTCGGTCTGTCATATGGCATAACGGCTGATAACCCAGACTCTGCTTGGGCAGCCTTGGCTAAGACAGACCTAAGTTCCCTGCGAGGGGACAGGCCAGGTGGACGCTGTGAATGTGTGTGAAGCGGTGAACCGTGTGGTCATTGCGGAGTTTGAGCTGCCCTGTTCGACCGAGCGTGGCCCCCATAGAAATTAAAGGGAACAGAACCTCACTGTCCTCTGAGGGGTGTTGTTGTCTGTCTTCCTTCACCCACGCCTTACCCACCTTCGGGACCCCCTGGATCCTGCTGCGGCTGGACTGCGGCACTGCTCCCACCTATCTTGCCACCATCTTCCTAAAATCTCCTAATTACTTTATTCATTGATCTTCAAGCTAGTTCTATACTAACTTAATTACCATGGCATTAATATCATAATATGTAGGTGTAAATCTTCCCTTGTTTTTTTGTTTCATATTATTTCTTTTGTTTTGTTAAGAGTATCTTAGTTATTTTTGACTATTTTACATTTCTGTACACATTTTAGAATCAGCTTATCAAGATTCATGAAAAAAAATGAGGATTTTCATTGAAATCACATTAAATTTATCAGCTTGAACAGTTTTGACATTTTCTAGTATGTTTTTACTCAGCAGCTGACGCAGATACCGGCCTGCAGTATCTGCAGCACTGTGGATGGTCAAGATACGAGAGACATTCACACTGTCTACTGAGTCCTGTGGAGGAATAGGGACAGCTTGGCTACCCTCTCAAGGGGTGGGTGCCTTGGAGTGGTCTGGCCACTCTCAAAGGAGAGCGCCCTGCGCCGCTGCCTGAGCAGGCTTTTGTTAGGTAGTTTTGGGTAGGAATACAGATACAGCTTATTAGCCATTGTCTGGCAGTGAGGGTCAAACAAATAGATAACGTTCAAAGAGCTAAAAAGGGCTCACACTGAGTTGGGGTCTTATCACCTAAAAAACTACAGAACTTAAGGGGCTAAATTCATTTCTTGTCCGGTCCTTCATAATTCAGTTAAGAGCATCCTCAGCAAAGCAGGTTTCACAGGATTTTACGTATCCTGTCTCAGGTCTGATTACCCTGGGAGGCCCACTGTTCCCAGTGTAGGGTTGCACCGCCCCTTGTCATTGTTACAGGCATGAGTCAGGCAGAGGAGACAAGGCAGCTGAGAGATAGGAGACTTCTCGCAGGCAGAATGAGGACTCAGGCTTTGTCAAAGCCAGAGGGCAGGAGTCGATCACCCCCTCTTTTCCACAGCCCCCCAAGTCCTTCCCTGAGGGCCTTCCAATGTGATAGTGTCTTAGGTCCATCCTCCCTTGAGGAATCTTACCCGTCATTGGCTAACTGACCAAGCAATGGGGGCCAGGCAAGGAGCAGGAATGGTGCTCCTGCCAGGGAGATAAGCTTTGTCTCCTTAGTGGCTTCTGGTCCGGAGGTCTCTCACTCAGCCTTAGCCTTGGGGGGGTTACATCTCCTGAAACCAGGCAGGGCAGTTCCCAACAAGCAACTCCACTGCTTGGAATATACCCAAAAAATCCTGAAACGCCAATTCAAAAGGATTTATTTACCCCTGTGTTCATAGTAGTGCTATATACAATAGCCAAGTGCTGGAAGTAGCCGAAGTGCCAATCTAGATGAGTAGATCAAAAAGCTGTGGTACGTCTATATAATGGAAAACTATGCAGCATAAAGAAGGAGGGAAATCCTACCCTTTGTGACAGCACTGATGGAACAGGAGCCTCTTATGCTAAGTGAAATAAGCCAGTTGGTGAAAGACAAATATCATATGATCCCTCTTAGAAGAGGAATCTAATTAAGAAAATAAGCTAATGAGCAAAATAGGACTAGAGAAATGGAAACAGGGTACAGAGAGTTGCCAGAGGAAATGGAGGAGGGGGTAATGATGGAAAGAAGGGGAAAGGATTAGTCAAAAAACATGTATAAATGACCCATGGACTTGGACAAAGGTCCAGGAGGATTGACTGTGAGAGCTAGCAGTGGGCTGAGTGGAGGAGAGCAAGGGGGAAGTTTTTTGAAAATTGTAATAAAATAGAATAAAAAATGCCTTTAAAAATGTGAAAATATCGAGGAGTGGGCTTTCATTATAGTCTCTGGAGCAGTTTATGTAACATTACCATAATTAGTTTTTTTTTGACTATTTGACAGGCCCTGCAATTAAAACCAAGTGGGCCTATGGTTTTCTTTATGGGAATATTTTGACCATTGAATTTGTTTCTGCTTGGTTGTAGGGCTTTAAATGTTCTCTGTTCTTGAATCAGTTTGGGGTATTTTTTAGTCATTTTCACACTTTGTCCAAGTCTCTAAATTGTAACAGCACAGAGCATGGGTACCAAGAAAATAGGGGAATCTCCCCAAAGCCTGCAAAAACAGGGGGCAGGGGCATGAAGGAATATCCTGAAAGCAGAAGGTATAGCATTTAAGGCACATTGCATAACAAAGGCAGATTAACAGCCTCTGCCTTCCTGAAGGAAGAAGCTGCTGCCTGGGTGAATTGTGAACATGACTGTGAGAGTGTATGCCAGCTAAGTGACTCAAGACATAGTGGTGGGGAGCTCCTACATTGCTGTTTGAGCTGTGGGGGTGGATGGCCACCCCGATGCCTGTATGTGGCTTGGATTCTTGCCATGACTGAAGATGTCAGCAGGAAGAGGGTCAAAGACAGTAAAGAACTGACAAAAATGGCAGAGTATAACACACCATAGAAAGAGCCAGATGTTTGGCCACACAGGAAGTTCTGAGGTGAGCATTTAAAATTTGAGCAGGAGGTCTGCCATGAGGTCAAGAGGTCTGTAGAGAAGTCTGCCATGAGGTCTGGAGGTCTGCAGAGAAGTCTGCCACAAGATCGTTGAGTTCTACCTGGAGGATTACCTGTGAAAGATGTTGGCAGAGCTGGCAGAACTGCAGGGGACCTGCTTGGGCAAGTACACAGACACACTGGTGAGCTGATGAATGAAGTAAATGCGGCTCCAGAGGAAAGAAACTGATGCTGCGAAAAGGACTCAGGCTGGTGCACCCCGACTCAGGAGAGATGCTTGGAGACGAACTGGAACTGGGAATGCTGAGCTGAACTGGGACCTCTGCATTTCTGAAGAACAGTATCTTTGAGTAGTGTATTCTGAAACTGGTCTGGCTTGGTAGATGGAGGCAAGGTTATTCGTTTTGAGTGTTTTAAGGGGAGTGAGACTTAATGGCAGAGAGCCTCACTCACTCTCTCTCACTCATGGACCCAGGAGATACCAGGCACACCATTGGCTTAGACCCCACGTGGATATAAGTCCACTCCAGGAGGCAGAGTCCTACACTGGAATGTGCGCTTCCCTGGACCCCAGCATCTGGGACACCAGGATCCAATATAGCACGGCACACAATTCTGGGACAGCTACATGGAGGCTGAGAGCAACACACCTCAGATCCTGAAGGAGGGAGCTGCTATGAGAAGATGGCGACTCTGAAACCCTCAAGTGTACATGCAGAAGAGGATGGAGATCTATTTCTGTGACTGACTTAAGGACAGATAAGAAAGAAAATGGGGAACCTTTATGCATGATTTTGGCTTGTAGCCTTTTGGGGATCAAGGGAAGTTCTGGGTCTTAGGGGAAAGAAAGGCTCAGAGCAGGAGTGCTCTCAGCACCCCCGCCCCAGTGTTGGAACCCTGTTAATAAAAACCTGTTTCCTTCAACACAAATCATTGGGTCATGTGGAGTCAAGGTGCCAGATGGCTGAAACCCAGTTTGCATGGATAAAGTTGTGTACAGTATCTCCTTGTTATCTTTTCAATGTCTGCAGGATTTAAAATGATGTCCTTGTTTGTTATTTTTTGTTCATCAGTCTTGCCTGAGTATCTTTTCCAGATCCAACATTTATCTTTATTCATCCTTTTAATTGTAAGTTTGTTTTCTATATCCAAACATATAGGAATTTTCTGGCTTTCCTATTATTTTCTTTTTATTTTTGTGATCACAGAACAGGTGCTAGATTATATTAGCCATCTGAAATTTATTTTGACTTGCTTTGTAACTCCATATTAGGTCAGTTTTTTATAGATATTTTATTTGTGATTGAGAAGAATGCAAGTTTTACATTTATTAATACAGTATTTTACATATGTTTATTGGGTAACATTTGTTAATTTTGTTTTTCAAATCCTCCATAGTATTACAAAAAACGAACAACAGCTGATCTCTAGTTTATTGAAAGAAGTATGTTAAAATCTTCAAGTATGATTTGGATTTATACATTTCTCTTTGTAGTTGTGTCAATTTTTGCTATATATATTTTAAGCACATGTTATTAGAAACATAAATTTTGCTTTGTTAGTGATTTTTGTACTATCTCCAGCACCCTTGGGGCCACCTTATTTTGGCTCTGAAAAAATAGGGCTCTACTTTCCCTACTTAGTCTTGAACCTAGACAGTTCTGCTTCTATTTGTTTTAATTGTCTGTACTTTTCAGTAATATTTAATTTTATAGCATATTCCATGATTTAACACAACTATTATATATACATATATACACACACACACAGTGGGGAGCTGCTTAAACAAAGGTATTCAAACTAAGATATGTAAGTATTTCATTAAGACATCATAGTTATTCAGTTTGTGAAATATTGATAATAATTAGATTTTAAATTGTTTTTCTGAAAAGCCTCTAATGATTTTAAACAAAATGAAAACCTTGCTTCTTCCATCAGAAAGGTTTTCTTGGGACTTGGCCTTATGCACTTTTCTTTCTTTTATAACCTATAGGAGTCAAATTACTTCATTTTTTAATAGGAAACAGCTGTTGTTTTCCTCCACAGAATTATTTAAGACAGTGGTATTTAAACTTTGCTTTGTAAAGACAAAGGATTCTGTAGCATTGTTTCAGGAGCCATTTTGAGGGAAGAAAGTATGACCAGAAAACTTCGTAGTTCACCACACCAAATCCAAGTAGAGGTTTTTAACTTTATGTGATTAAGCTTGTAGGAGTTCACTTGAGGAAAGTTTTTTCTTCTCACTAAAAAAAGTTGGAAAAAACTTTTAAAAATCATTTAAATCAGTGATAAGTTATCTTTTCATTTATAAGCACATTTTCAATGGGACAAAATCAAGTCAATTCTGGTGGTTTTCTTGAAAGCTTTTTAAGTTCTTTTTCTCTGTATGAGTGAAGAGGCTATATTTGATACTAGATCAAAGACCCTATTTTAAGTTTAGATCTAATGTGTCTTTTGTTACTCTTTTTTAATTTAAGCAGCACAAAACTTGATTCCTTGGGTTTAATCTCAGCAGAGTTTGTAGTCTCTCCTATACCCATCTCAATGAGGTAATTAATTGTTGAGGTGTATTGAACCAGATATCTCCAAGTAGAAACTGATAATAAATACCTTAAGACTTGTCACTTATAATCTATTTCAGGAGTATCTAAGAGTCATTACTCTGCTCTTCCAGTACTATATAAAAATATCCCTTCTCAAGGTAAAAACTTACTACTAATGGAAAGAAGATAATTATCAGCATTATGTTTGTTTCTTAGGTCAACAAAGGAATAACTTCTGGGTATGGTATCTCTGAAAATTGCAAACTGGGTCATGTTTCCTTATCTTAAATTTACAGAACTTCTTTGATAATAAACAGTTTGATACCTAGAAATTTGATTGCTTTCTGTGAGCATAGTAAAGGGTACTGGGATATAGCACTGGGTCGCTATTAATATCAACCCAGAAATCTCTGTGTTTTTGATGCTTATAATACTTGAAACTTAACTTTAAATCTGCATTTATTTGATAGATTATACATAAGCTTCTATTTTTCACCCCAATGTTTTCTTTGGTTTTAGTACATAATAGTGGTAGGAATTTATTTGCTTTCTCACCCAGACTGCTGTTTACCAGCAGAAACAGTAACTTATACAAATATATCAAGTGAGTGAAATGATGAGAAATAGCCAGTGGAAAAATGAAAGAAATGAGAACTGCTGAAAAGGAACAAAAATAGAAAATTGCAAATGAATATAGAAACCAACAATGTAACATAGAAAGAAATATGGATTGGTCAGGAAAAGTAAATGAAACAAAAATCCCTGAAATGCTGAGAGGAAAAAAGATATGAAATGGAGAGGAATAAACATTTTGAGTGGGGTCAGGCAAAAAAAAAAAATGTAAAGATAAAAGCTTTGTGGAGCTCATAAGAGTTGGTTAAAGATGTGGTTTTACCGTTTGTTAAATTATCTTGTAGTAATTAAAATATATCCATTGGTACATCAAATTAGGCTAATAATTTTTTAAAAGACTAGATTTATTTTTTTCCTTTTAAATCAGATTGACTGCCCCCACACTAATCTCCTTCGTTAGATTTCCCTTATGTCTCCAGAAAAGCAGTTTTGCAGGGGTAACTTTTATTTTTGAATGTTCGGTGGAATTTTTGTTACCTAAAAAAGTGTTCTGGTGCCAGTTCCAGTGTGGTGGTGGGGAGTCCTCCATACACCAAGCAATTTCCTGCAACACCAGCTGGGTGTGCTACAGTTTAACTATCTATCTAGAGATAGTGTTTGATCTTATAGGTTAAGGAATCAGTCAACCCCACCACCCCACTTCAGATCCAGTTGCAAATTCCAGTTGTCACCTGTGTTTCAGAAGTTCCCAGCACCCCTCCTTGGGTTTGGTTAATTTGCTACACCAGCTGGCAGAGCTCAGGAAAAGTTTCCCTATATTTACCAGCCTATTAAAGAGTATGATAAAGGATACAGATAACATCCAATGGAAGAGATATATAGGGCAAGGTATATGAGAAGGGGCACAGAGCTTCTTTGCCCTCTCTGGGCATGTTGTTCTCCCAGTACCACCATGTACGTGTTCCACCAACCCATAGACAATTGACTAAATCATTGGCCATGCGCATTTTTATGGCTTCATTACACGGGTGTGATTGATTAAATCATGGCAATTAGCATTTGATTCAACCTCCAGCCATTCTCCCTTCCCCAGAGGTCAAGGGATTGATCTGAAAGTCCTCTAGTCCTGTGGTTGGTGCCCCTGGCAGCCAGCCCCTAACTATAAGTGCAGTCCCAGAGTCACCTTGTTAGCATCACTAAAGACAGCTTTTGTTGTCTCTCATCACTTAAGAAATTCCAAGATTTTAGGAGCTGTGATCTGAAAAGGGGATGAAGACCAAATATATATTTCTTACTATAAACCACAATATCACAGTACCATATATCTCAGTTTAAAAGTGGTGGTCAGCCCTGGCTGGTGTGACTCAGTGGATTGAGTGCCAGCCTGCGAACCAAAGGGTCATTGGTTCGATTCCCAGTCAGGGCACATATCTGGGTTGTGGGGAAGGTCCCCAGTTGGGGCACGCAAAAGGCAACCACACACTGGTGTTTCTCTCCCTCTCTTTCTTTCTCCCTTCCCCTCTCTCTAGAAATAAATAAAATCTTTAAAAGAAAAGTGGTGGCCATGGTTTTCCATAGAGTCAAGTTTATTTTCTAAAGCTACCAAATTTTTCAGTTCAATCAGTAATGAGACCATAATGGCTAGCAAATAAACTTCATCACGAGATTATTTTACTTTTTTTATCAAGAGAAAAAAACCCTTCTTTCTCATTTTTATAAGTTACTTGTTGACAAAGGCTTTCTTTTCTTTTTTCCAAATAAAGCCTCTGGTTTTTATCATTTTTATTCTATAAGAGTTGTAAGTTGTGTGAGTTGTTCCTATTCAGGATTTTTGAGTGTTAATTTCTAGGTATATTCCTTTGTTTTACACTGAAAAGGTCTCTGCCTGACCTGCCTCTTAATTAAGGTAGTACTCATTCATATAGTTGTTTAATAAATGCATTTTGAGGACATTCTTTCCAGTTGTGTTATATATAAAAAATACAAAATGGATATAATATAAACCCTGTTTTCAAGGAGCTAAAAATTAATTGCTAGAGAAAAACAGAAAAGGGAAGAATTCTATGGGAATAAATGAAGGTTTCAGAGATTATGTGAGCTTTTGAAGTGGATCTAGAATGATGAAGAAGAAAAGTTTACCTGGTCAAAAGGAAACAAAATAATTGTGTGAGCATTACAGCTTGCTAAGCATCAAGAAAGATGACGCAAAAAATGAATTTTAACTCCTTGATCGTTACACAACAGTGTCTGTTTTACTCTACAAAGGGCAGAAGTATTGCTGACTATCAGGGTTTGGTCAGAGAGAAATCCCTGCAAATGATGTAAGCAATTTCTTATAGGAATTAGAACTTAAATGTGGGAGCTAGTTAAGCAGTCTGTAGAATTGTTTATAATTGAATCCCTATTTCTTGGGTGGAGCTCGAAGTTAGCAGGGCCAGTGGCCAGCACAAGAGGTGGGAGGGAAGAAAGACATACTAGAACCAAAAAGTAGAAGGAGGAACCATGTTTATTGTGGGGACTAAAAAAATATGAGGTCTGTCCAGTAAGTATCCAGCCATGTGCTGTGAAAAATAAAGACATTTATTGAAGAACATAGAGGACACAAGAAACATAGGACAATGATGCCTCAGCCCCCTTCAAAGTAGGCACCTTGGCACTTCACATAGTTCTCCCAACATCTCTTCCAAAATCCTTTGTTGGAATCGCCATCAGCTGCCATGTCATATTTGCCTGAATCTCATCAACAGTCTTAAATCTCTTCCCTCTCAAAGGTGGTTTTAGTTTTGGAAAACCCAGAAGTCACAGGGTGCCAAATCTGGCTTTAGTGGGGCTGAGTCACCTGGGTGATTTGATGTTTCACCAAAAACTCTGCACGAGACATGATGCATGAGTGGGTGTGTTGTGATGAAGCTGCCAGTCACCTGTTGCCCATAGTTGTGAATGTTTTCATTATACTGCATCTCTCAACCAATGAATAACATGGAGATAACACTCCTTTTTATTTTATTTATTTTTTATTTTTTTAAATTATTTTAGTTTATTCAGTACAGTTTCTATCCTTTATACCCATTCCAGCCTGCCCACCCATTCCTCCCCTCTTCCCTCCCCTTTCCAAGCCCCCTAGTTTTGTCCATGTGTCCTCTATATTTGTTCCTGTAAACCCGTCCCTTCTCCCCTGAAATTCCCTCCCCTCTCCCCTCTGGTCACTGAT
>JAPYXV010000632.1:0-14949 GCA_028533065.1 Trachops cirrhosus | reverse complement strand
TATTATTTTTGGAGTTTTGATCTGTTCTTTCATTTGGGCCATTTTTTTTGTCTTAACAGCCTGTTACAGAGCAATAGGTGGAGCCTTAGGTGTTCACCAGAGCAGGGCAACCCACATGGATGGGTTGTGACGCTGTATGTGGGGAAGGGGTCCAAGAGGAACAGTGGCACTTGCTCTGCTCTCTGCCAGATTTCAGTCAGTTCCCCTGCTTCCCACAAGGAAATTGGGCCCTTCTGGTCCTGATTCCAAGGTGCATGGGTTTGTGTGCATTCTAGGACCCCATGGATATCTCCAACGAACTCTCCTGTGAGGCTAGGAGTTTCTCCCACTGCCGTCTCAAGCCCCACAGGTGTTTTCAAGGAGTGGTTTGAGGCTTTATTTCCCCACGCTGGGACCCTGGGTTGTGCGGTCTGTCTTACTCCCCAGTTGTTTCTCCCAATTTATCTGCACACGAATGTGGGACCATCTGCTCCACCAGCCGCCGCCTCACTGGGTCTGCCAGCTGCCGCCTCGCTGCAAGTCCTCTCTGCCCGGCTGCCTGTTTCTGCCCCTCCCACAGGTCTGGATGAATGTGTCTTTGACTCCTTGGTTGTCGGACTTCCATACCATTTGATTTTCTGTCAGTTCTGGTTGTTTTTTTGTTTTTAAATTGTTGTTGTCCTTCTTTTCATTGTGCGAGGAGGCACAGTGTATCTACCTATGCCTCCATCTTGGTCAGAAGTCTTCTAGTAACAACTGCCTTTCATTGAGTCCTTACTATGTCCCAAGAACTGCACTGTATAGACACTCTAATCTCACAACAACCATGCAAGGTAAGCATTATTACTCCCATTTTACAAACAGGTTTAAATGAAGTTTAAAAAAAAATCACCCAAGCTCAAAGAGCTAACAACTGGCAGAACCAAAATAGTAATCCACTAGTGTCTGATTCTAGTATCTAGCAGAATTACTGGCAGACAGTACAAGCTCAGTAAATACAAGGGGGGACATCTGCAAAACAGAATTTATTAATAAAAATGTGTATTTATTCTTACACATTTAAATTCAGTTGCCTTCTAAGTGTTCTCCATTTGATGCAATACACCTATTGAGACGTTTTTTCCACTGCTCAAAACAGTGTTTGAACTCATCGTTTTTGATGCCTTTTAGAGCTTCTGCCGTGTTTTGTTTCACCTCTTCCACATTGGCAAAACGTTTCCCTTTGAGGACTTTTTTTCATCCGGGGAAAACAAACAAAAAAAAGTCAGTCAGGGTGAGATCAAGTGAATAAGGAGGATGGGGCATGGGGATCATGCCATTTTTGATCAAAAACTGCCGAACACTCAGTGCAGTGTGGGCAGGTGCACTTGTACATCACCTATCATGCAATGACCAAATGCACTGAAATAGTCTTAAAAAAAAAATCACCGTAGCTGAGCACAGCCTCTCACAACAACACCAGCTGGTGCACTGATACAGATGGGTTCCTAGAACACTCACCTAGCAGGGAAAGCCTGTGTACTACAAGGGGCCTGGCCTCCAGAAGATAATTTCAGTTTTTTGAGGTCCCCCTCATACACATTGTAAAAATCCATTTTCTTACCCGTTAAACTCTACCACATCCAAAAGATCATTGATTTTTGCAAAAATATTAAGTGTATAGCTCAAGTTAACTTTTTAAAAAAAAATTTCTGCTTCCCTCAATGGCAACTCAAGACAGGAACTTGTTTCTTTCCTTTAATTGGGCAACAGTGAGGAAGCTGCTTCACTATGCCAAGAGAGAGAAGGGTTACTCACAGGTATTCTGACTGCATCTCAAGAGCAGGAGATAAGGTGAGGCCCACACTGGGCCACCTTTTCTCTCAACAACTGGCCCTTGTCCATTCAGTGAATTGGAAGGGACATTCCATTCTCACTTGCAAGGCCTGCTGACACATGGCAATTTCACTGTCTCCCAAGGCCCCACCCAAGTCTATGGTTTCTGAAGACTTCTAGGTATGACTTAACTAGAATATGTCTTCCCAAAAGGGAGATTGTTTCTAAACTAGGTTGTCTCTCTGAGCCAAGTTGGGCCTAGGGGTTGGGAGTCTAGGTAGGGTAGAAAATGGGAGTGGCTGGGTTAGCTGAGCACATTGGGGACAGTGAAAAGAGGGGGAATGCTTTTTATAGTGTTTTTCTTTTTCCTCAAAATGAGTCCAGAGGCAGATCTGTAGAACAATAAGTTAATTATTAAGCCCATGTGCTAAGGTCACAACAGAGTTACAGAAATATAATCAATATAATAAGGGACAGAATAGAAGAAGTAAGGAGCAGTTAGAAGGAAGAAACAGATGTTTAACTTTTTTGAAAAATTTTCACCAAGTTTATTCTGATTTGCATTTAAACTACAAGTGAACTTGGAATACTTAGGTTGAACAGTATACCCAAAAATGAATAATCTTCCTGTACATAGATAGCTATTAACACCTAAAATCACTTCATATGTGAATCTAAATTATACGAATATTTGTTTCTGAGTATTTCTGTGATTCACTCTGATAGTTTAAATCATAATTGTATTATTAGTAGCTACTCATAATGATAAGGGACTCAAGACTTGGAAAATTTTAGCTTAAGGTAAAAAGTTATAACTCTAGCAAGTAATGTGTATGTTAAGCTTTTGTTTCAGAAACTACAGATAAGGCCCATCCTGGCTCCTGGGAAAAGCAGCCGACCTCCTGGGGCACTGGCTAGAGATTACTGCCTAGGGAAACGTTGGAGGCATCCCCGCCTTTTGTGGGACCACTGTCCCCTTGGGAACAGCTAACTGCCAAGAATAGGAATGCTGCAGCTTCACTCACCTAATCCTCCCTGAATTTCAAAGCCCTCACCGCACCTTGTTTGTCCTCCCCCACCCCCTTATAAAAGATCTGGCCAGGAAAGAGAAGGGAAGGTGGTTTGTTAGGGTATGAACCCTCCATCTTCCCAGATCACCGGCCATCTGAATAAAGCGCCCATAAAAGATCAATCGCTGTCATTGCTTACTGGATTTGGTAGTGACAGGCAGCTGGAACGCCAGCATCTTTTCTGGTTACACCAATTTGCATAATTGTATTATTAGTAGCTACTAATAATTTGCAACTGGTCCTTAAAAGAAGCACGCAAGTAAGAACAGCATGAATGGGTGGGCTCCCAAGTTGCTTCTGAAAGACCAGTGAGCCATCCAAGACACTCTTTCAAGGCATGAGGGCCACAGAGGGCAATTCTGTCTATGGCTAAACAACACTGCCTTTCCTCATATAGGCAGTCATTCTCTCCAACCTCCCAACTTAGCACTCAACACTGCTGTGTATCTGAGCCACAGGAAGGCACACAATAACTGGAAGCCAATGCAAAAATAAATAATTTGTGTGTTTAGATGTGGCTGCACTTTGGTGAATCATTACTGCCCAGCCCTATCTAATAAAGAAGGAGCCAATAACTCACATCCACTCCCAGCCGCTTGCCTACCCCTGGCAGAGGTGACCTTACAACACCACTCTCATTCATTACTCCTCTTCTCATGAATTTTTAATGGTTCCCTATTACCAAATGTATAAAGTGCAAATGTCTCCTCTTCATATTCCAGCTTGTCACACTCTGCCTGCACCCTACCGATCTAGTATCATCTACCTCTTCACCCAATGCACACCTTTCAATAGAGGCAGTTTTCATTTTGAAATAAACTCACTGCTTCTCCTTTCTTCATGATTCTACCAGGATCTGATGGCCTCTCCAAAATTCCAGGCAGCCACAGTGTCAGTGATACTGCAGATTACTATACATACTGAGCTTCTCTTAGCCATAAAAAGGGACTGTGCCTTTAAATATTCTATATGATCCTGCACTGTCTGCTATGGGAGCCACTACTATTTGTGGTTATTTCAATTAAAAAAAATCACTTCCTAAGTCACAGTAACCACCTATCAAGTACATAGTAGCCACAGCTGGCTAGTGGCTACTATATTGACAGTGCAGATATAAAACACTTCCATCATCACAGAAACTTCTACAGGACAAGGCAGTGCTATACTATTATATGCAAGAGAGCAGTAGCCTAAATTGTTTATCATTAATTGGAAAAGTTGGGGATCCAAATTTCACAAAAAGAAGTGCATAGAATTTAGGGATACAGCCCATCTTAAGTAACCCTCAAAGCATTGTTATCTGTGATCCTAACCAGTTCTGTAAACATAACAGGTAACTGCAACATCACATTTGTTTTAAAGTCACATGCAGCAAACCTCAGGAACCTTTCAGCAGAGCACTAACTGTATACTAAGCTTTCTTCTAAATTCTGACAGCCAGTGCAGATTAACATGACCCAGAGTCCTTGCCCTGGGGAGAAAGCCCCCACACAGTAAATTATAAAAAAGGCAGAAAGGTACAGACCAGAAGAGAAGTACTATGGGCAGAAGTCAGAGAAGCGTGAAGAACACAGGAGGACTGCATGAACAGGGAGATGAATTCAGATCTGAATCAGGCCCTAGAGGATGAGAAAATTTTGACACAAGAAACTCAAAGTATGAAAGGGGGAAACTGCATGAGCAAAAGGGAGAGGGAATTTGGGCTCAGGGTGCATTTGTGGATGAGAAAGCCAAAGAAGGAATATGACAAATGATCAACAATTTGAATTTTTCCAAGCACCCCAATAATAAAATAATTACATATTAACTTAGCATTGTAAAAATTTGCTTTAGCGAGAATATCTGTTGGCAAGGAAGAAGTGGGATGGGCTCTCTTCTACACTGCTGATGGGCACGTAATTGGGTGCCACCTTTTTGGAAAGGCAATATTAAGCTCCTTAAAAACCTTCATACCCCCTAACCTGATAATTCCACTTCAAAGAAAACGTCCTATAAAAAAATACAAAGATTTATGCACAAACGGTTTTTTGCAATGTTATTTATAACCAAGAAAACAATAGGAAATGATTAGGTAAATTATGATGTTATAGGATAGGGTATTTATAGAGCCATTAAGAATTATGCTTCTGATAAGTTTTAAATGACATGTTAAATGTTTATGACAGTAAGTGAAAAAATCAGAGCACAGAATTGGTGGTATACAGTATATAGTCATAACCATTTAAAACAATATGAATAGAATGAAGAGAAAATGTTAACATTTTGGTAATGAGATTATGGGTGTTATTTTAATACTAACCCAAGGGATGTTTATTGATTTTAGAGAGAGAAGAGGGGAGGGGGAGGGAGAGGGAGGGAGGAGAAGAAGGGGAGAGAGTGGGGGGAGAGAGAGAGAGAGAGGGAGACATCGGTGTGAGAGACAAACATCCACTGCATCCATTGGTTGCCTCCGGCACACAACCCGATGGACTAAGGATCAAACCCACAACCGAGGTATGTCCCTGACAGGGATCAAGCCCGCCACACTTTGGTATGTGGGAGGACACTCCAACCAACTGAGCCACCCAGCCAGGGCATGGGTGAGTTTTATTCTCTATAACAGGGCTCAGGAAACTATATTCCACAAACCAAATCTAGCCCATATGAAACTGATTTGTATGTAAAGTACTATTGGAACACAAATGCACACATTCATTTGTGTATTGTCATTGTTCACAGCTGATTTTGTGCTATAATGGCAGACTTGAGTAGTGACAGAGACAATACAGCCCACAAAGCCAAAAATATTTACTATCTGGCCTTTACAGAAAAATTTTGGCAACCATTGTATTTTCCAAGTTTTCTATAATGAGTATGCATTTCTTTTGCAATCTTCTTCTAAAAGGTCTATTTCAACATTGTGAAAGGCAAGGAGCAAGCTAACAACTTCAAATGTTATTTTGTAACCAGGAGCACTAAAAGTTTCTGAGTAGGGTTGGAGCATGATCTGGCATGATGCCCACAGAACACCAGATCATTTAAGAAGATGAAATTTAAACTGTATGCCAGGCCAAGTCTGTGATTCATCACCAGCTGTGATTCTGCGCCATTCCTCATTTAAAGGGAAAGGTGAGCCTAAGATTTATCTTATTATTTTCAACCTTACTCTCCTGAATAAAGCCCATGAAATGGCCTCTTCCCTGTAGTAACAACCAATCAAATTTTGCCATTGAAAAAAAGGGAGAGGCCATATGGAAATTTGTGGCTTTTGCCTGGAGAGGCAGTCTGAAAGTTGAGGGTTGTATTTGTCTCTTCTTGAATCCAGTTTGTTTCCCAAGCTTTTTCCTGCCTCCTACCTCACTTTCCTATTCTAGAAGTACACAGGGAAATGACATTGTGTATAGGAGGAGGAGGGCAGGGAAAAGCACAAAAGGAGAGAACAGAAAGTATTTCAAGCTTCTATTTCAAGAGTCCTTGAGATGCCCCCCACATCTACCTACCCTTAGAACCTGTTCAAGAAGACCCTAAAATCTGTCCACAGGGAACATGTGCCATCTGTTTGGTTTTATATTTAGGAAGGAAAAGGCTGTCTCTGTAAGAGAAACCTCTCTATTCACAGGCTTTTTCCAGGTTCTGTAAGCCTTCACCACCTGCCTCAGGCCTACTTGCCCATGTGCACTGCAAAGGACCAGATCACACAGACTTTTCTTGCCTCGTTCTCTCAGGCATAAACACAGTGAAAGGATGGAAATGGTCTGAAGAGTAGTTTCCTTTCAAATGAACACACTACCCATCACAAAGATTAATCAGTCATTACAGAATGAAAAACTCCAAACTACCACAATTCCAGGGCTGGAAGGAATAAAAATACAGTAAATAGGTCTCCATTTTGTTTTACTTTAAACGCATGACCTATTTTTTTTTTTTTTTTTTGGAATCTCTGCAAAGTAAACTTGTGAATTTCATGTGGGGTACCTTAATAAAACAAAACAATCCACATGTATTTATATTGTTTTTACTGGTTCAAGAGAAACAAGATAGGAATACACCAAAGTGCTCAATTATTTAACAGATCATACTTAACATTTTATATTTTAACATATACCGAGTGCCAACAATTATTCTCACAAGGTTTCTCAACTCTTAAGCTGCACTGCTCTCTTTTTCTTCTAAATCAAATATAAGTAATTTGTTGTCATAGCAATGCCTCTTTCCACTCCAAAATACTTCAATACAGGTTTTGTTTCATCTGTCTAGCAAAAATTGGTCATTATCTTCTATCTTCTTGACAAATGTCTCATTACAGTTAGCTGCCTGGCTTTTACAGTTATCAGGGGACTGTATTTCTGTGGCACTTTTTAGCACTTGTATAGGAGCTTACAGGACCCCTCTGGAACTGCCTGGAAGCATATCATAGCTAAGCTGCTGGGTGACAACCAATCTCTCTAGTCATGATGACAACAATCCTTTGCATTATTACCCAGCTTTACAGTTGATAGAGTGTTGTCACCCACTTCATTGTATTTAAGGCACTACTGGGTAAAGCTATTAATAATATGCTTCTATAATTGCCTACATCTGATGTGTTATTTAACTATGTATATCAGTAATAAGTTACATTTGTTCTGCTCTTTCTTCTCTAAGGTTGAGTTCTGCTCTTCTACCCTTTTGATGTGGTATATATTAAGCTAATAATGGCAATTAAACTTTTGGAATTATAAATAGAAGTAACAACAGAGGCACAGGATACTAACTATTTCGACAAACCCATGAGAGTCACACCCAGAGTCAGCACCAATATTAATGGTAATCTCATATTTATAGGGCATGTTACAGTTTACAAAGCAGTTTCACAAAAATGATCTAATTTGAACTGTGTCTCTTATGCACTCATCCCCACCCCCACCAACACACATAAACACAACTGGATCAGGGCATGGGGACCTAAAATCTTATTCCCTGCCTTATAATTTATCTATTTTAAATAAGTATGAATAATTGGTATCTCCAAATCCAGTACCTTCAAACCCTAATCTTTATTTCATGCAGCCATGTTCTGTAAAATCTATAACCCCTAACTCCCCACCCCCTATTAGGTTGGAATTTCTTTTGCACTACACTTTTGTAAAAAAGGAAAATTTGAAGGAAGAATCAGAGAATGGGGAGGAGATATTCTTTGATATTAGCCCAGGTCTTTCAAAAGAAGAGAATGGGGACCCTAGCTGGGTAGCTCACTCGGTTACATCATCCTCCCAATACACCAAGTTTGTGGGTTCAGTCTTCACCAGGGCACATACAAGAAGCAACCAATGAGTGGAAAAATAAGTGGAACAACAAATTCATTCATTCTCTCTCTCTCATTCTCTCTCTCTCTCTTTCTCCCTCCCTCCCTCTCTCTCTTCTCCCCTTCCATCTCTCTAAAATCAATTTTAAATAAAGAGAATGGAGCAAGGAGATAGACTCCTAAGATCTCTCACTTTTTCTTTACACATTGCTGTACTTTTGTAATTTTTTAAATTGATGATGTTTTTCCAAAAATAGAAAATAATAGCTTATTTTTTTAATCAGAGAGGGAGAACGAGAAATATTGCTCCATATAAAGGAAAGGGCAGCCGAAAACAGAGGTCCTAAATAGGTCACGTGAACCACTTCTTTGAAACTCACTGGGAGGGATGGAGGTGCTGGTGAAGAGGACGAGCTCAGCGCACTTATCTAGGAGACACAAGCAGAATCAGGATCTGCCCTGACAGAGCCTGAAAATGGGATTTCACAGTACTATGTAAGCTCCAGAGCTAGAGCTAAAAAGTTCCATTCCCACCCAAGTGTGACCAAATGTAATTTGTCTTTCTTTATGATTTCCGGCATCTGTAGTCTAATTCTACTTTAAAATCTAATAAAACATGTAGTCATTGCCATAATTTCTGTTGCTTGGTCCTTTTGAGCACTTGTCTCCTACAGCCTTTATTTTCTTTCTGCAGAGTGAGCAGAGGAGCTGATGAATTATTTAGAACCCTATGCAACTATTATCTCAATTTCTGCACAATTCACCCCTGTCAGGTGGAAGGGGAAAGAGTACTACCCACAGTATTACAGCCATTGAATCTAAAAGGCAGAGAGCTAACAGGATTTGGGCCAGGTCCCACAGATAGTGCTAGCCAACAGAAAAAAAGAATACCTAAGGGTCTGAAACCTGTCTGACTAACCAAGAGTAATGTCTATAAGGCCCAGGAAAAACAAAGCTCTCCTTCCCAACCTCTCACCCAACCCAAAAGGAATACAGCTTTCAAAACTGCTTTAATGACAACAAAAGCCTCTGGCACTTGAGGATATGACGGTGTTAATTTTGTTTGGCAAAGTCAAATTGCTTTAACAATTTAATTCTGTAACTGGGAAGGTGCAATTCTGCTTTTAAATGTGTTTCTTCCCTGGAGCTCAAAACCCAATTTACCCAGGCCACCTAGAGGGATACTTTTGCTTTTACCAAGTAACCCTTATCAATCTATCCACAGGCTAAATTGCAATGGGAAATGCTATATTAAACATTTGATCAATGGATGTAACAAAGAAGCGTAAAAAGTAACTTACTACAGCTAATAGCATACCTTCAAAATATATAAAGTAAAAGTTGACAGTACTAAAAGAAGAAATAGATAAATCCACGTTTGTCATGGTAAATTTTAACAACTCTCCCAATAACTGATAAGAGTAAGCAGACAAAAAAACTGGGTAAGTCTGTGAAAAAGCAGCACAATTAACAAGGTTGATCTAGTGGACATTGGTTTCATACTGGGCTACAGTGCAAGTCTCAACAAATTTCAGAGACTGACTACACAGACCACATTCTCTGATCACAGTGTTATTAAGTTAGAAATTGATAACAAAACTATAACTGAGGAAATGTTTAGAATTTTTAAAAATCCTTCTCAACAACCCATAGGTTAAAAAATCACAATGGAAATTACAAAATACTTGGAACTGAACAACCTAACAAAATACTACATATCAAAATCTGTGGGATCTAGTTCAAGTAGTGGAAAGCACAGAATTATTAGCCTTTAATGATTACAGTCAAATAAGAAATTCTGAAAATGAATAAGCTAAGCATCCAACTTGGGTTGAAAAAAAGAACAAGCAATAAAACTCAATATAAAGGATAAAACAATTTTTAAAATTAGCAAAAACTAACAAAATAGAAAACTAACATACTTCAAGGAGGATTAACAAGCTCAAATTGCTTCCTATAAAAGACAAACAAAGCTTATAAACTTATGGTGAAATCGGTTGTTAAAAAATAAGTGATATTATGGGTGAAAACAATATCTTTTTAATATCTGTAGTATTTTATATTTGAAATAAGTCTTTTATTTAAATTTAAAATAAACACAATCAAAAACAATTCACCCATTTTACCTACCCCTCCTACCCACACACACCTCTGGCAACCACCAATCTGTTCTCTATACCTATGAACTTAGATGGTTTTTGTTTCTTTTTAAATATTCCACATATAGGAGAGATCATATGGCATTTGCCTTTCTCTGACTTACTTCACTTAGCACAATGCCCCCCGGGTTCATCTATCTTGTCTCAAAGACAAGATTTCATTTTTTAAAATTTATTTAGTCATAAATTTTAGACAGAGGGGAAGGGAGGGAGAAAGAGAGGGAAAGAAACATCAATGTATGGTTACCTCTCTCATACCCCCACTAGGGTCCCCACCTACAAACCAAACATATGCCCTGACTGAGAAATGACCCTCTGATTCGCAGGCTGGCACTCAATCTACTAAGCTGTACCAGCCACACCAGATTTCATTCTTATTTATGGCTGTATAATACTCTACTATAGATACCATTCATCCACAGATGGACACTTAGGTTTGTTTCCATATGTTGACTATTGTAAATAATGCTGCACGTATCTTTTCAAATTAGTGCTTTTGTACTTTTGTGGCATTTTCTGCACTTTCTATTGTTAAGAATCTATTACCAATTTTAAACCAATAATTTGAAAATTCAGAAAACAGTCACATTCCTAGAAAAATTTAAACTACCAACACTAAGTAAAGAATAAATAGGATACTTGAAAATTCCCATGATCATTAAATAAATCAAGTCAGTAGTCCAAAATCTTCCCACAAAAAGATATCAAAGCAGAATCTGTCAAGCATTCACGAAACAAGGAACTCCAACCTCATGCAAACTTTTCCAGAGTTTAGAAAAAGATGAAGCACTACCCAAACCTTTCTATAAACCTAGCATAAACTTAATACAGAAACCTGACAGAGACAGTGTGAAAAGAAAAACTAGAGCCAGATTCATTCAAAATATAGCTGTAAAAATATCAAATCAAATACTAACAAACCATATCCAGGAATAAGAAATATAATGGATCATTACCAAGGTGATTTAATTCCAGCAATTTAAGATTAGTTTAATATTAAAAAAGCAAACAGGGAAAACCACGAAGACTTTCAGTCAAGATGGAGGTGTAGATAAACATGTCTCACTTCCTTACAAAAACACATCAAAATTACAACTAAACTATAGAACAACCAACACTCAGAACCATCAGAAACCAAGTTAGATGGAAGTCCAACAACTATACATTTAAGAAACCACATCCATTCAGACTGGTAGGAGGGGAGGAGATGTGGAGATTCAGAACAGGCTGGTCTCACATCTACGTGTTGTGTATAAGAATTCAAGAGGGATATCTCAGGAGCGAGGGGCCTCAGCCCCATACCAGGCCCCCCTGCCCAGGGTACCAATGCCAGGAAGATAAGTCCCCATAACTACTGGCTGTAAAAACCAGGAGGCATTCAGGCTGTGGAAGAACTTCTGGAGTCCCAAGCAGTTCCTCTTAAAGAACGCACACACAAGGACTTACTCAGACTCACTCCCTCTGAGCTCCAGCACTGGGGTATCAGCTTGAAAGGTACCAGTGGCATGCAGGGAGGAACTGAAGTGTCTGGCATCAAAGCAAGAGCTGGGGGACAGCTTTCTTCCATGCAAAAAAGGTGGGCAGAAGCCATTGTTCCTTTTCTAAGCATACCCACCAGAGAGCCACCAAGCCAGCAGGCAGGGCCATACCTGAAACTCCATCAACCTGGCCCACACTATCTGTCCCACCCTGGAGATCCCCTGAGGCTCTGCCCCACACAACTTACAGGCACACCCAAACTGTTAACAGTGGCTTTTTCAATATGAATAGCTTGTCTTGGCTCAAGCTTCAGAATTTCCTAAATCCTCTCAAATAAGAACAGTGGGCCTCAGCAAGTCCTCAGCCCCTGTACCTCCTGCTAAATGACCACAGGCCTGGAACTAGCAGCAGCTCGCCTTGGTTCATAGCCTAGCCTCACTTGGGTACATCCAAGCCCAGCACAAGTAGCAGCCATCTACAGAACACTGTATAGTTTGGGCCAAGTGGCCCCAGACATAAAACAGGTAGTGTCTGGCCTTGGCCTGTACCACCTGGGAAACCCCAGAGCCAGCATACCCAGTAGACAGCTACAAACCACGTCTGAGCACTACCACCCAACCACCTCCACAAGTGACATGTTCAAGGGGTGGATTCAGTGGGCTCCAGCGCCCTGCTAAGGTAAGTCCTGCTCTGTGGAGTGGGGCCCTGCACAGCTGATCTTCCATAAAGGGCAGAGGTTGGTGGTCAGTGGTCACAGCCAGTCCTTGCAGCTGACTGGTCTAGGTAAATTCCTCCCATTGACCTGCCAACAGCAATCAAGGCTCAACCACAAAAGGGGAGTATACTCAGCTCACATGGAGGGTGCACACTGAGTACCCAGCTTGGGTGATAGGGGAAGCTGTGCCACTGGACCCTACAGGACACCTGCTACATTAGGCCATGCCACCAAGCCTGAGAGTCATAGCAGCTCTACCTAATACACAGAAACAAACACAGGGAGGCTGCCAAAATGAGGAGACAAAGAAACATGGCCCAGATGAAAGGACAGATCAAAATTGCAGAAAAAGGACTACACAAAATGGAGATAAGCAATCTATGAGATGCAGAGTTCAAAACACTGATTATAAGGATGCTCAAGGAACTTAGTGAGGACCTCAACAGCATAAAAAGATCCAGTCAGAAACAAAGGATACACTAATTAAAAGAAAGAACAATTTACAAGGAAACAACAGTTGAGTGGATGAAGCCGAGAATCAAATCAATGACTTGCAATACAAGGAGGCAAAAACAACCAATCAGAACAACAAGAAGAAAAAGAACCCAAAAAAATGAGGACAGTACAAGCAGACTCCGGGACAACTTCAAGAAGTCAAACATTTGCATCATAGGGGTTCCAGAAGGAGAAGAGAAAGATCAAGAAATTGGAAACTGACTTGAAAAAAATGTGAAAGAAAACTTTCCTAATTTGTTGAAGGAAAGAGTCATGCAAGTCCAGGAAGCACAGAGAATCCCAAACAAGATGGATGCAAAGAGGCCCACTCCAAGACACATCAAAACTAAAATGCCGAAAGTTAAAGATAAAGATAAACATAAATCTTAAAAGTAGCAAGAAAAAAGCAGTTAGTTACCCATAGAGGAGTTCCCATAAGACTATAGCTGACTTGTCAAAGGAATCTTTTCAGGCTAGAAGGGATTGGCAAGAAATATTCAGTCATGGAAAGCAGGGACCTACAGCCAAGATTGCACTACCCAGCAAAGCTATCATTTAGAATCAAAGGGCAGATAAAGAGCTACCCAGACACAAAAAAACTAAAGGAGTTCATCATCAGCAAGCCATTGTTATATGCAATATTAAAGGGACTTATTTAAGATGATCAAAACTATGAACAATAAAAGGGCAAAAAATACATACCTATTAACTATTGAATCTAAAAAACAAACTCAGCAAACAAGAAGAACAGAGACAGAATCATGGATACAGAGAGTTTTGATGGTTGCCAGATGGGAAGGGGCTATGGGGAAATGCATGAAGAGGTGACGGGATTAAGAAGTACAAATAGATATTTACAGGATAGCCATGGGGATGTACAGTACAGTATAGGAAAGGGAGTAGCCAAAGAATTTATGTGTATGATGCATTTACATTAACAATGGTGTGGGGGATTGCCTGAGAGAGTGTGGGTACTGGGTGGAGTAGGGCAAAGTCAGGAAAATTGGGACAACTGTAGGAGCATAATAAATAAAATATAATTTAAAATAAATAAATAAAAATTTTTAAGAGATGATCTAAATTAAAATACCCTGACAACTATTAAAAAAAGCAATCAACATAATTTGCCACGTTGAAAGATTAAAGAACAAAAGCAACGTGATCTTCTAAATAGATGAAAAAGGCCTTTGATAAAATGTAACATCCATTCATGATTTTTTAAAAAACAACTTAGCAAGCTCAGAATAGAATGGCACTTCTATAGTCTGATAAGAGATATCAACTAAAAACTCTATAGCAAACATCATACTTAATGGTGAAACACTGAAAGCATATCCTCTAACACAGGGAGCAAAATAAGGGTAACCACTACTGTCACTTCTATTAAACATTATACAACAGATCTTAACCACAACCCAGCAACCTCTCTTCTGGGTATCTACTCGAAAAATTTGAGTATGCATCCCTATGTTCATTGCAACATTATTTACAATGGCCAAGACATGGAAACAACCAGTGTCCTTCTATAGAGGACTGGGTAAAGAAGATGTGGTCAATATATACTATGGAATACTACTCAGTCATAAGAAAAGGTGAAATACTGCCATTTGTTACAACATGGATGGACCTTGAGAGTATTTTGCTAAGTGAAATAAGTCAGTTAGAAAATCTATGAATCATATGATTTCACTCATATGTGGGATATAAAACTGAAACTCGTACACACAGACAACAGTATGGTGGTTACCAGAGGGAAAAGGGGTTGGGGGTAGTAAAGGGTAAAGGGGGCCAAATATAAGGTGATGGAAGATGATTTGCCTTTGGGTAATGGGCACACAATTCAATGTGCAGAGATGTACACTTGAAAACTATGTGATCCTGTTAACCAATGTCACACCAATAAATTTAATTTAAAAAGATAAAAAAATATGATGGTTGCAAAGGAAAAGACAAAAGTCCTGTCACTTGCAGATT
>JAPYXV010000631.1:0-14950 GCA_028533065.1 Trachops cirrhosus | reverse complement strand
AACCACACCTGAAACAAAAACAAGAAGAAACTAAGCAAACAACTGGAACAGGAAGGGAACCACAGAAATGGAGAACACATGGAGGGTTAGCAACAGGGGAGTGGGAGGAGGAGAGAGGGGGGAAAGATACGAAGAATAAGTAGCAATGAAGGTAGATAGAAAATAGACAGGGGGAGGGCAAGATAAGTATGGGAAATGTAGAGGCAAAGAACTTATGACACATGGACTGAAGTAAAGGGGGGGAATGTGGGTGGGAGAGGGTGTTCAGGATGGAGGGGAATGAAGAGGGGATAATAGGACAACTGTAATAGCATAATCAATAAAATATATTAAAAAAAAAGAAACAGGCAAAAGACCTGAATAGGCAATTCTCCAAAGCAGCTTATGGAGTGCCTGTAGAAACATGAAAAAATGCTCAACATCATTAATCATCACAGAAATGCAAATTAAAACTTCAATGAGATTTATACCTATTAGAATGGCTACCATCAGTAAATCAAAAAACAACAAGTGTAAGCAAAGATGTGGAGAAAAGGGAGCCATAGTGCACTCTTGGCAGGAATGTAGTCTGGTGCAGCCACTGTGGGAAACACTATGGAGTATCCTTAAATAATTAAAAATGGAACTCTTCTGACCCAATGATTCCACTTCTGGGAATATACCCCAAGGATCTCAAAACACCAATCCAAAAAAACCTATACACTACTATGTTTATAACAGTGTTATTTACAATCTCCAAAACTTGGAAATAGTCTAAGTGCCCATCAGTATAAAAAATCTGTGGTACATTTGCAATGGAATACTATGCAGCAGTAAAGAAAAGTAACACATTTTGCAACAGCATGAATGGACATGGAGAAAATTATGCTAAGTGAGTTAAACCAGTCAGTGGGAAAAAAAAGCACATAATCTCACTTACATTGTAATCTAATGAACACAATAAACCAACAAACAAAATAGTAACAGAAGCTTAGACACCTAAAACTGAAAGCTGTGGAAAGAATGTAGGGAGACAGGAAGAAAGATGGGAAAGGGATTAACCAAAGAAATTTATGCACAACCCATGGATGCAAATGACAATATGGGGATTGGCTTGGGGTGTGGAGAGGATAGGGTTGGGTGGAAGTGGGGAAAGGGAGAAAAAGTAAAAACAAGTGTAACAGCATAAACAATAAAAATAAAACTAAAAAAACAATATATTTATTTCAAATAAAAAAAACACACAATAAATGTCAGCAGAGAATTACTTTTTACTATGGCATACACTCAGGTATTATTTGCTAATTTCACACTAAAGGGCAGCAGCAAAGAACCTTCCCTGGTTAGCTCCACTGAAGTGTTATACCAAACATTCACACTAGATGCCAGAAGAACAAAGCTTTTCCTGGTATCCTCCACTCAGGTGTTAGTCCCAAGATACAAGGTGATGGCAGCAGAGACTAACTTTTATGATTACCTCTACTTAGTTGTTTTTCACTAGTTGCACATTAGATAGCAGCAGAGAATACCCTTTAGTCATGACCTCCACTCAGCTGCTATTTTCAAGATGCAAATGACATAGCAGCAGAAAAGAGCATTTCCTGGAGAATTCCAGTCAGGGGTTATTCTTCAGCTGCACAGTATGTTGCCACAGAAAAAAAATTTTCTAAGATGACATACCCTCAGGTGTTATTCATGGGTTGCTCACTTGATAGCAGCAGAGAAGAGCTTTTACTGGTGAGTTTCTTTCAGATGTTATTTAAAATATGCACATGGTGATCTCCACTCAATTGTTATTTCAAATATACACAGTAGATAGTAGCTGTAACTTTTTATGATGGCATAAACTCAGGTTTTATTCACCACTTACACACCAGATGGCAACAGAGAATAGTGTTTTCTGTTCACTTCCACTCAGATGTTATTATCAATATGCATATGAGATGGTAGCAAAGAATTATTTTTCATTTGTTTTTAATCCTACCTCAAGGATTGATTTGAGAGACAGAGAAAGAAAGAGAAATATCACTGTGGGAGATTCTCTCATCAATTGGTTGCTTCCCATTTGTGCCTCAGCTGGGTGGGGATCAAACCCTCAACCTAGGTATGTGCACTGATGGTGAATCAAAGTCACAACTTTTTGGTGTACAAGATGACACTCCAATCAACTGAACCTCTCAGCCAGGACAGATAATTACTTTTTATGATGGCACACACTTAGGTGTTATTCAGCAGTTGCACACTAGATGACAGTAAAGAATATCCTATTCTTGTAACCTCTACTCAGGTGTTCTTTTCACTCAGCACACAAGATAGTAGCAGAGAAGTTTTGTACGATAACATGCACTCAGGTGTTAGTCACTGGTTGCTTTCTAGATGGCAGCAGCATAGAAAAGATTTTCTCAGTGAGTTTCATTCAAGTGTTATTTTAATATTGCATACTACATGGCAGCAGTGAGCAACTATTTATGATACACACTCAGGTGTCATTCTCAAGATACACACTAGATAATAACAGAGAAGTGTTTTTCTTCATAACTTGCAATATTGTGTTATTCCAAAGGTGAACACTAAATGACCACAGAGAAAAGCTAATTTTGGTGAGAACAGACAAGTGTTATTTACCAGATGCACATTAGATGGCAGGAGAAAATATCTGTTTTTAGTAACAAATAAGTGTTATGCATTTCTTGCACACTAGATGGCAAGAGAGTAGTTCATTTCCTGGTGAACTTCACCCAGGTGTTACAAGCAATTTGTACAATTGATTGCCTCCCAGATTAGCTTTTCTTGGTGACTTTCCTAAGGTATTATTGCCATGATGCAACAGAGAAAATTTTGCTTAGTGAGCTCCACTCAGGCGTTATTCCCAAGATGAACACAAATTAGCAGTAGAGAATTAACTTTTCATAGTAACATAACTCAGATGTTATTCACTGGTTGTGCAGAGTGGTGCATTTCCTGGTAACCTCCACTAAGATGTTATTCCCAATTTTCAGTCTAAATAGCAATAGAGAAGAACTTTTCTGGTGACTTCCACTAAATTGTTATTTCCAGAATGCACACAATATGGCAGCAGAGAAATGCATCTTTTGGTGACTTTTACTATTTAGTTATTCATAATTTGCACACTAGATGGCAACAGATGTGGGCTTTTCTTCATGACCTGCCCTCAGATGTTATTGAAGGTAAACACTAAATGGCAGCAGAAAAAAGCTTTTTTTTTTTTTTGTGACTGTCAGTTATTCACTGGTTGCACACTAGATGGTAATAAAGTTTGTGTGTTTCCTGGTGACCTCCAATCATGTTATTTTCAAATTGCACACTAGATGACAGCAAAGAAGAGTTTTTCTTGGTGAGCTCCACTCAGGTGTATTTCAAAGATGCATACCAGTAGGCAGACAAAACTTTTTACAATGGCTTACACTCGGTTGTTATTCAGTAGTTGCACACTAGATGGCAGCAAAGAATAGCTTTACTTAGTAATTTCCACTCAGGTATTCTTAAGAAGCAGAGGAGATACTGTAGCATAAAGAAAAACTTTGCCTGCTTACCTGCACTCAGGTGTTATTTCCAAGACGTACATGAGACGGCAGCAAAGTGTGTTTCCCTGCCTTAAGGACTCTCCCCACTAACCATAAAAATTAAAATCCAGACCACTGGTACTAAGCTCACTTTGAGACAATTCCTGTTTTAGGCCCTTTACATGACTCATCTCACCTACTGCTTTAATTTGCCAGAGGAAGCAGGGACAATTATTAATCTCTATTTTACAGATATTTAAACTGAAGACTGATTCTAACACAGGTTTGAGTTGAGAACCAGGACCTAAATGGGCCAAGATGGGCCAGAAGAACTTGCACACACAGGAACCTGGACAAGTAGAGTAATGCAAGTAGTCTTGCTGATTTGGGTTAAATCTTGGTCATCCTATTTAAAGAAACTCTGCACATAATCTAATGGTCCAGCTTGCCATGTACTCATCCAAGCTGATGTTTGGGTGGGGCTGGGGCAAGAAGCTGGAGAAGGGAATAGGTGTGGAAGGTGGCCTGGCCATTCACTGGAGTACAAACAGCACCAGGTTCCTATAACATGCTTTCCTTGCTTCTACACCCTGCCTGCCTTCTGGAATTCTAAAATCTATTCTTTAGTCCTGATCACCAATCTGCTTCTGTCCTTGTTCCCTCCCTCTGAATCTAAACTGACAAGAGCTTCCTAACTCTTCAGAATGGAGTCCAGGATGGCATTTTTTTAATGGGGGAGTGCCTGAAGCCCAGGCAGGCGCAGAGCTGACTTGTAGCTCCACCACCTACTACTAGCTGTGTGATTTCAGGCAAATAGATGTAAACTCAGTCTCCTAGATGTCAGATGGGGATAACCACTCCCTCTCAGGATGACTGAGGATTCAGTGAGTGAGCCTGTCCAACATGTGATCAGCATTTACTCTCCCTCCCTCTTCCCTTCTTTGTTTTTTTAAAAATCTTCTATGAGCCAGATAAATCAAGAATTTAGCAAATAGCAACCTTTTAGCAGAATGAGCTCTCCTATTGGTGTCCAAAAAGCTGAGCTCCCCCTAGGTACTAACTCTTGCACCTGTGCTGGCTTTATCCTCAGGGTATTAATCACAGCCTTCTCTGGTCTTTGTAACCCCTGCTTCCCTGCAACCTCATGGTCCCTGTCTCAGCTCAGGTCTGCGCCACCTCTCACCAGTCTTCTCACGGGTCTCTTTGCTTCCTGTCCCTCTGTTATCTAGTCCAACCTCCATGCTGTGATGAACTTGATCTTTCCAAATTGGAGACTAAGCCTGTCACTTCCTGTGTGTAAGAACTACCAACAGCTTCCCCTCAACCTACAGAATAGGCTCTATCATTTGCACAGTGTTGAGACTCTTTATCAGTCTCATTACTTCTGGTCTCATTTCCTATCATATCACCCAATTCAATCACCAGGTATCCCAGCTGTCACATTAACTTCTCTGGTTGGAAGATCAGAGAGATAATTAACAGAGGCACTAGGACTGAGACTGAGCCTTGAATGCGGGAACCCAAATAAAATATAGACTTAAATCAATAATAATGTATCAATATTTGTTCTTTGTAACAATTCTGTAGAAAACTGGAAAGACAGGAAAAGTTGAAAGTAAAATAAATCTATTGCATCAAACTGAAAACCTAGAGGAAATGGGTGATTTCCTGTAAAAATACACATTAATAAAGTGGAATCTAAAATAAAGAAAATACAAATAGATCAACTAGCCATCTTGGTCAGTCTGTGTTCTCACCCACCTCCCCTTTCCTCTGCCCTCAGCCACCTCAGGACTTTCAGGACCTAGAGCACCAGGGCTACCCTCTGTATTCTCGGAAGGGGAGCCCCAAGACTATAAGTTCCTCCCAGCTAATCAGCTCTCTGGGGTTCTCCTAACACATCTGGTGGCAGTGAGGAGGTATAGCTCAAATAAGGTTGTACAGTCTGCTCACTTCCCCTTTAGTAATAGAAAAAACAGACTGTACCCATAAAACATACCTTGCATTTACAATCTTACCTGTTTTTAATTCCTTTTTAAAAACTTATTGATTATTTTTTAGAGAAAGAGAGAGAGAGAAACATCAATTTGTTGTTTCACTTATTTATGCATTCATTGGTTGATTTTTGTATGAGTCCTGATTGAGGATCAAACACAACCTTTGCATATCGGGACAACACTCTAACCAACAGCTACTCAACCAGGGCCCATTTTTGTTCCTTTAAAAAACACATTTTCTTAGAGATTTCCATAACAGTCTGTCCTCTGTAAAGCAAAAGTTCAATAATGAGATTTCTTTCAGTTTAATTTTATTTTATGTACACAGAATGTTCTTAAAGAGAGCTGTATATAAAATGAGGTGTGCAGTTTGCCATTTCTTTGATGTCTGAGGCACTGAGGACAAAGCACTCCTTGTATTATTGTTGCTTTCACAGTGTGTGGAGCTTTCCCACCTTTATTTTCAGACTCAAGGACAGGGAACAAAGGCAACAGAGATCTTACACTTTGAACTGTGCAACAATCTGCAAATTAAATTTTTACAGGAGCTAAAAGTTAGGGACCTGGGCGACAAGAAATGGAAGGATAACAAGTAATCAGAAAAAAGTGTTTTGTGTCTGGAGCAGTTTACCTTCTCCAACTGCCAGGAGCAAGCACCATCTGGAGCTGGTCTCTCTGAGCCTTGAAATTATCAGAAGCATTGTTTGGCTGGGCTGGGCTGGGCTGGGATCAGTGACCACAGGCACCAAGTATTTGTGGGCTCATCTCCCAATCCTGAGCTGAGATTAAAACATAATCACATTAGTTGTGTATTTACTGTGGCAGGCAATTGCTCAGTCCTTTGGGTGATTATATTCTCTCCTATTTCATTTTATTTTTCTAAGGCCACTTTATGGAGGTATGACTAACATACAAAAGCCATATATAATTAATGTACACAACTTGATGAGTTTGGAAACCAGTTTACAACTCTTAAACCTTTACCATAAACACATCCATCACTTCAAATATTTTATTTGTTTATTTATCTATTTATCTATCTATCTATTTATTTATTTATTTATATCACCATTTGTGTGTGTGGTAAGAGCACTTACCATAACATCCATCCTCTTAAGTGCATTTCAAGTGCACAACATAGTATTGCTAACTACATGAACCGTGCTATAAAGCTGACCTCCAGAATTTATTCATCTTGCACAACTGAAACGTTCTATCCCCAATACCAGATTGTACATTACCAGCGAGACCAAAAACAAAACTTCTAGTGCTAAAGCCAACAGCTGCTTGCCTGGGCTTTTTAGATGCTGCTCCACAATAGAGGGGCAGGGAGGGAGTGGTGTGCTGGGGGACACTCGGAGGCCATCAGTTAGGGAGCTAATGAGATCCTCCATTCCTGGTGTCTGAAACTGGGGCATGCGTTCACCCACCAATAGTGATCAACAAAAGGTTCTTAAACTTGACCAAGTTACAGGGCAGGGATGGGGTGGACTAGGATCTTGGGTGTCTCCTAGCTGGGATGTCCAGGTTTCTCATCCTTGCCACTGCTAGCATTCTTGCTGATGGGGGTTTCCTGTACATGGTAGGTATTTAGCAGGATCCCTGGCCTCTACCTGCCATGAGCACCCTCCAGACATTACCAAGTACCCTTGGGAAAGGAGAGTTAGATTGATCTGTTTGGGAACCTCTGCTTTACCTGCTATACAAACTTGGTGTTCAGACACCCCTGGGTCTTTCCTAATAAACAGGACTCATTTCCTAGCCAGGTATCCTGAGTTGTGTGGATAGCTGGAGTCTCTTTCTCCCCTCTCCCTCACATCTCCTTTTCATCAGGATCTCCTTCTTACCACAGTTTCCTCTCAGCCATGATCTCTTCACTACCACAGTCTCCTCTCCAATATGGTCTTTTTTCCCCACCACGGTCTTGTTTCCACCATCATCTCATTCACATTCTCCTCCCTGTCACATTCTCCTCCCAATCACAGTCTCCTCTTCCTTACAGTCTCTTCCTCACCAAGGTCTCCTCCACATCACAGTCTTGTCTTTACCATAGTCTTCTCCCTGCTGAACTTTCCTTGCCTTTACGATCTCATTTCCACCCTGGTCTCCTCCACCATGGTCTCCTTCCGGTCATGGGCTCCTGTCTACCTCCTCTCCTCTCCAACACAGTCTCCTCCCCATCACAGTCTCCTCCCTGCCACAGTTTTCTCTCCAGTATTGTCTCTTCACCATTGTCTCCTGTTCACTGTAGTCTCCTCTCCACCACTATCCCCTCTTCATCACAGTAGGCATCAATAAGATCTTCTGAATCAGCAATTCACATGACATTTATATTTTTCTTTTGTATTATCAGGGTCTTAAAAACAATCTATCTCTATTTCATTATTAAATCCCCCCTTCTTTCTGATGAAAATACCTTTAGTCCCCACGTACCTAGAACTTTGAGATTTCAAGGCTACCATTGCTTCTGTTTAAGCTAATGATATCTGTAGCAGCAAGTCTAGGGCTTTAGGGAAATACATTTTCCTGTGTCTCCAACATGTTTTCTTTTTGATCCTGGGAAGGTTGGGCACCAGTTCTGGATAGATTATTTGAAACCAAAGATTTGAGGAGGATTAGGCTCCTACCCCTTCCTATTTTCTCTCTCAGTGTCTGTTCAAAGCCAGCCACGAGCCCTGTATAAATGGTGAATGTGCTCCTCTGTAGCCCTGTCCTCAGTGAAGGAATGCCTCTGGCTGGATGTCATGAGCATGTGTTTCACAATATAGTCTTTCCTATAAGTCAGCCCTTTACCCCTACTTGGGTCATCTGACCTGGCCCTCAGGAACTGAAAGTGCAAGACTGGCTATATAACCACCAGCCCTACAGGTGACACCGGAACTAAGGGCTAACAGTGAGTCAACAGTTGACTATGCTATTCACTCAGCTTTTATTAATGCAGATTCAATCCAAATCCATACTAACCTAATAACAATAATAATCACTCAGAAATAATCAGCAATAACATCACACAAGAGAATTGGGAAATAACAAACCTGAGTCCCAAGAGTCAAGATCAGGTCTGGGTTGGGAGGCAATTGAGGGTGGTTGACATCTTGCAAGGCAGAGTCAGAGGGACAGAAGCACAACATACATCTTTCTCTCCTGAGGCAGTAAGTTCAGGATGTCTCAAAGTGACTCAATCTGTGTATGTGTTGTCCATGGCCTGAAGTCTTCTGTTTTTATGCTTTTTTGGTGTAAAGTCATATTGATTTTATACAATTTCTTATAAACATGTTTTCTTAATTTGAATAAGCACATGTTATTTTCCTCACTCTTGATAGGCGCATACTGTATATATCAGCTCTGATAGGCACATATTTACATCAGTTCTGAGAGGCATATGTTGTGCAACCTTGATGGGCACATTTGGTTTATGTTGCCCAGAGAGGGTGATATTACCCTTCAGATAAGCACATATTGTCTGCCACACTGTGCTGTGCATGCTGAGGGGCTGTATCATCCCCCTGAGTCATTGATCTACTGAGCATGCTCTAAACATGGCTTTAGGTCCTAGTGTCCACAATGGAAGAATCCCCACTTCTGGCACCCTCCCTGGGAAGGACAACACCCCTCCAATCACTTATACTGGTACAGCACTTTTATGATTTCAGTGTGGGCCTTGGTTTGTGTCTCTTTTGGTTGGCAGTCTTTCACCACACAACAGGTCAGAGAAGCACAGTGACATTCACCTCACAAATGAAAACTGAGGTTCTGGGTCCAGGACCTTTGTGGGATGCTTTCAGGACATAGTGGAAATGTAGGACCTTCCAAAATTCCTAACCACTTTGCTGAGTCTCCTCATTTAATTTCACTGAAATCTGAATACTTCATTGAAGTGCTGGCTTACAGATACATAACTGACAGATGCAATTAACACATGACTGACATAAGTTTGCATGATTTGCAGCCCACCTGGCAGCTAGAAAGAGCCCACTCATATCTTATGGAAAAGAATTTAAATCAGTGGCAGGACCAAAAACCAAGTAAAGCAATAGATAAGGAAACCCACTAATATGAGAAGCAGAATATGTTGTATTAAAGGAGGATCCCCTAGCAATAGTATCAAGGGAGCTGGTGACATGCTCATATGGATTTCAGAAACTTTTTTTTAAAGATTCTTATATTTTTTATGGTTGTTCAAGTACAGTTTTCTGCCTTTTCCCCCATCCCTCCCCACCAATCCAACCCTTCCCACCTCCTTTCCCTGTTCCCAGCCCCGTCTTGTTATTGTCCATGTGTCCTATATAATTGTTCCTGTAAACCCTTCACCCTTTCCCCCTACTATTAATCCCCTTCCCTCTCCCTCTGATCACTATCAGTCTGTTCTCAATTTCAAGGTATTTGATTACATTTTGCTTGCTTTTTCATTTTGTTGATTAGGTTCCTGTTAAAGGTGAGATAATATGGTATTTGTCTTTCACCGCCTGCCTTATTTCACTTAGCATAATGCTCTCCAGTTCCATCTATGCTGTCCCAAAGGGTAGGAGCTCCTTCCTTCTTTCTGCTGTGTAGAATTCCACTGTGTAAATGTACCATAGTTTTTTGATCCATTCATTTACTGATGGACACTTAGGTTGCTTCCAGCACTTGGCTATTGTAAATTGTGCTGCTATGAACATTGGGGTGCATAGGTTCTTTTGGATTGGTGTTTCAGGGTTCTTAGGATAGAATCCTAGCAGTGGAATTGCTGGGTCAAAAGGCAGTTCCATTTTTAGTTTTCTGAGGAAATCCCACACTCTTTTCCATAGTGGTTGCACCACCCTACAATCCCACCAACAGTGCACTAACTAGGGTTTCCTTTTCTCCACAACCTCTCCAGCAGTTGTTGTGTGCTGATTTGTTTATGATGGCCATTCTGACCAATGTGAAGTGGCATTTCATTGTGGTTTTAATTTGCATCTCTGTGTTGGCTAGCAACACTAAGCATCTTTTTATGTGTCTCTGGATCCTCTGTATGTCCTCCTTGGAGAAATGTCTGTTCAAGTCCTTTGCCCATTTTTTAACTGGGTTGCTTGTCTTCTTAGAGTGGAGTTCTGTGAGGTCTTTATATATTTTGGAGATCAAACCATTGTCTGAGCTATCATTGGCAAATATATTTTCCCATATAGTGGGTTCTCTTTTCATTTTAATGCTGTTTTCTTTAGCCATGCAGAAGCTTTTTATTTTGATAAGATCCCATTTGTTTATTCTTTACTTTATGACCCTTACTCTAGGGGACATATCAGTGAAAATATTGCTCCATGGAATATCTGAGATTTTCCTGCCTATGTTCCCCTCTAGGGGTTTTATGGTGCCAGGTCTTATATTTCAATTTTTTATCCACCTTGAGTTTATTTTTGTGTATGATGTAAGTTGGTGCTCGAGGTTCATTTTTTTGCATGTAGCTGTCCAGCTCTCCTGACATCATTTGTTGAAGAGGCTATTTTGCTTCATTTTATGCTGCTGCCCTCTTTGGCAAACATTAATTAACCATAGAGATTTCGGTTTATTACTGAGTGCTGTATTCTGTCCCATTAGTCCATGTGTCTCTTCTTATGCCAGTACCAGGCTGTTTTGATTACAGTGGCCTGTTTGATATCAGGTATTGTGATCCCTCCTGCTTAGTTCTTCTTTCTCAAAATTGCTACAGCTATTTGGGGAAATTTATGGTTCCATATAAATTTTTGAAGTGTTTGTTCTATATCTGTGATATATGCCATTGGTACCTTAATAGGTATTTCATTGAATCTATAGATTGCTTTGGGTAGTATGGACATTTTCATGATGTTAATTTTTCCAGTCCATGAACACAGTATATGCTTCCATTTATTTGTGTCTTCCTTAATTTCTTTCTTCAGTGTTGTGTAGTTTTCTGAGTACAGGTCTTTTACCTCCTTGGTTAGGTTTATTCCTAGGTATTTTATTTTATTTTGTTGCTATGTCAAATGGGATTTTTTTCTGACTTCTGTTCCTGATATTTCATTATTGGTATATAAAAATGCCTTTGATTTGTGAATATTGACTTTGTATTTTGCTGTTTTGCCAAATTCATTTATTAGGCCGAGCAGTTTTTTGGTGGCGTCTATAGGATTTTCTATGTACACTATCATGTCATCAGCAAATAATACAGTTCTGTTTCCTGTTCTCTAATTTGGATGCCTTTTATTTCCTTTTCTTGTCTGATTATTGTGGCTAGGACTTCCAATACTATGTTGAATAGAAGTGGTGAAAGTAGACAACCTTGTCTTGTTTCTGAACTTAGTGGGAAAGTTTTTAGTTTTTGCTCATTGGGTATGATGTTGACTGGAGGTCTCTCATATATGGCTTTTATTATTTTGAGGAATGCTCCCTCCATGTCAACTTTGCTGAGTGTTTTTATCATAAATGGGTGCTGTACCTTATCAAATGCTTTTTCCACATCTATTGATACAGTCATATGATTTTTATCTTTCCTTTTGTTTATGTTATGTATTATGTTTATTGAATTGTGAATATTGTACCATCCTTACATCCCTGGGATGAATCCCTCTTGGTCATGCTGTATGATCTTTTTAATGTATTGCTGGATGTGGTTTGCCAGTATTTGGTTGAGGATTTTAATGTCTAGTTTCATCAGTGATATTAGCCTGATGTTATCTTTGTTGTGTATTTATCTGGTTTTGGGATTAGGATGATTTTGGTTTCATAAGAAGAGTTTGGGAGTCTCCCATTTCTTTTGATTTTTTGAAGTAGTTTGTGAAGGATAGGAGTTAGCTCTTCCTTAAATGCTTTGTATAATTCTCCTGTGAAACTGTCTGGTTCATGGCTTTTTTGTGCTGGGAGTTTTTTTGATTACTGCTTCAGTTTCATAAGCTGTTATTGATCTGTTCAAGCTGTCTGCTTCTTCTTCATTGAGCTTGGGAAGATTATATTTTTCTAGAAATTTGTCCAGTTCACCTAGATTTTCAAATTTCTTGGCATATAGTTCTTTGTAGTAATTTTTTACAATCCTTTGGATTTCTGTGGTATCAGTAATCTTTCCTCTTTCATTTTCATTGTGTTTATTTGGGTCTTGTCTCTTTTTTGCTTAAAGAGTCTGCTGAAATGCTTGTTGATTTTGTTTATCCTTCCAAAGAATCAGGTCCTGGACTTATTGATCCTTAGAATTGTGCTTTTAGTCTAAATGTTGTTTAATTCTGCTCTGATCTTGGTTATTTCCTTCCCTTTACTTGCTCTGGGCTCTTTGTTGTTATTCTTTGAGTTCTTGTAGATGTATAGTTAGGTTGCTTATTTGAAATGTTTCTGTCTTTTTCAGGTAGGCCTGTATCACTATGAACTTCCCTCTCAAGGCAGCATTTGCTTAGTCCCATAAGTATTGGGTCGTTGTGAATTCATTTTCACTTGTTTCCGGAAACTTTTTGATTTCTTCCTTGATCTCATTCTTGATCCATTCATTTTTTAATAGCATGCTATTCTATCTCAACGAGTGTGAGTGTTTTTGAGTTTTTCCTTGAGGCTGGTTTCTTGTTTCAGGCCCTTGTGGTCAGAAAAAAATGCTCAATATGATTTCAATTTTCTTGAATTTGTTGAAGCTTGTTTTCTGTCCTATCATGTGGTCTATCTTTGAAAATATTCCATGTGCATTTGTAGAGAATGTGTATTCTGCTTCTTTGGGATGAAAGGCTCTATATCTATTGGTTAAGTTCACTTGATCTAGAACATTGTTCAATGCCACAATTTTTTTGTTGATATTTTGTTTGGAAGATTTATCCATTTTAGACAGTGGGGTGTTGAAATCCCCTACTATAATTGTGTTGCTGTCAATATCATCCTTGAAGTACTCTAAGATTTTCTTTATGTATTTGGGTGCTGTTGTGTTGGGTGCATACATATTTACAACGTTTATGTTTTCTTGATGGATTCTTCCCTTGAGTATTATGAAGTGACCTTCTGGGTCTCTCTTTATGGCCCTTTTTTGAAGTCTATGTTGTCTGATATGAATATTGCTACCTCAGCTTTTCTTTTCTTGTCCATTTGTGTGGAATATTTATTTCCAGCCCTTCACTTTCAGTCTGTGTAGGTGTTTTGTCCTGAGGTGGGTCCCTTGTAGGCAGCATATGTGTGGGTCATGTTTTCTTATGTATTCAGCTATTCTGTGTATTTTGACTGGAGCATTTAATCCATTTATGTTTAAGGATATTATTGATAGGTACTTATTCATTGCCATTTTTTTACCTGTGTTCCTTTCTCTCTCACTCTTTTTCTTCCTTTCCCAAAGCATTCCCTTTAGCATCTCTTGCACAGCTGGTTTGTTGGGTACCACCCTGCCTGGTTTCAGAAGCTGTATCCCCCACCAAGGCTAAGGCTGAGGGAGGGACTTTGGAACATAAGCCACTAAGGGGACAAAAGCTTATCTCCCTGGCAGGAACGCCACTTCTACTCCTTTTACTTTATCCATAATTGGGCCCCAGTGCTCGGTCAGTTAGCCAAAGATAGGTAAGATTCCCCAACGGGGGAATGACCTAAGACAGGCACCATCATGTGGGAGGCCCCTAAGGAAGGACTTTGGGGGGTACAGCAAAAGGGGGTGATGGACCCTTGCCCCTCGGCTTTGACAAAGCCTGAGCCCTCATTCTGTCTGTGAGAAGTCTCCTAATCTCTTGGCTGCCTTACTTCCCTTGCTCCACCTAAGCCGGAAACAATGACAGAGGGTGGTGCAGCCCTGTGCTGAAATGGGTGGGTTCCCTGGGTGCTCAGGCCTAAGAAAAAATATGTAAAATCCTGTGAAACCTGCTTTGTTTAGAATGCTCTCAATTAACTGATAAGTGTCCAAGCAAGAAGTGAGTTTGTTCCTCAAAGTTTTACTGCTCTTTAGCTTTCTGACCCTGACTCAAAATAGGCCCTCAGAGTTCTTTGTTATCTATTGTGTGATCCTTACTGCCTGACAATGATTAATGAGCTTTATTAAATGAACCCAAGAAAAGCCCATTGAAGAACAGGCTCCTGGTCCTTCTCCTTTGAGAGATTGGCCACCTTTCCTCCCCAAGCAGATCATGTCTTTTTAAAAAAAAAATTATTTATTTTTTATTTTATTTTATTTTTTAAAATATATTTTATTGATTACGCTATTACAGTTGTCTTATTGTCCCCCCGTCATTCCCCTCCATCCTGAACACCCTCTCCCACCCACATTCCCCCCCTTTACTTCAGTCCATGTGTCATAAGTTCTTTGCCTCTACATTTCCCATACTATTCTTGCCCTCCCCCTGACTATTTTCTACCTACCATCTGTGCTACTTATTCTCCATACCTTTTCCCTCTCTCTCTTCCTCCCATTCCCCTGTTGCTAACCCTCCATGTGTTCTCCATTTCTGTGGTTCCCTTCACGTTCTAGTTGTTTGCTTAGTTTCTTCTTGTTTTTGTTTCAGGTGTGGTTGTTAATAATTGTGA